>CATIWR010014940.1:0-14074 GCA_949677035.1 Omphalea diandra | reverse complement strand
ATATATATATATATATATATATTAAAAATTCTACCTCTAGAATATAAAAAATTCCAACAAAACTCAGAGAAAAAAAACCACAAATACTAAAACTACTCTTAATGTTTAGTCACATTACTAAAAGTATGAATCTGCGGTGGTAACAAATACACTGAAATTTTCAAGTACTGGAAGCAAAAAAATTACAAAAACAAAAAAGATACCTGATTTTGTGAAATTTTAGCTAGAGAAGAAGAAAAAAAATGAAAAATTAAAGAGCAGAAATAGAGACCTTAGATTTCGATCTGTGAACCAGAACGAAGGCAGTGAGCTGTAAAGTGAGACCCAACAGAAGAAAACAAAATAAAAACCAGACCTTTTTCTCTCTCTCTCATATTATCCTTAGATTTTTTTTTATAATTTTAATAGAGAGAGACTGTGTTAGGGAAGTGGAATAGATTCTCGGAATTAAAAAGGGCACCACCTCAACCAATCACAGTAAAATAGCTTCCCACGTGCGATGTAGACTTTTCGTACGTGCCAACCGACGCTGCTGCCCTCTTAGCCTTTTGTCCCGTGTTTTCATAATCACAGTAGACGATGAATCAGACAAGTAAAATTAGATTAATAAAATCATAAATTTATCAATGACTTTATTTAATTAAAAATCAATAATTCAAAACAATTAAAATTAAAATAATTAAATTGAAAATCGGATCAATCAATATAATTTAAAACTATGTGATTTTGTAATTAATATATTATTAATTTCAATCTCAAAATCAGATTTAAACTATTGTTTGTTGTTTATCAAATAATTGTGTATAATAAAACTATATCTTTCAAAAAAAATAACCATATGTTATTCATATTAAATAATTCTAAATAGAAAATTTTAAAAATGAATTACCATATAAAAAAGACTTTTTAAATAGGAAATTAAAAACTCTAAATAGTAAAAATTTAAATAAGAAGTTAGGATCATATAAACAAATTTCTAAAAAAAATTTAAAAAGTAAAAATCTTAAACAATGTTAAACAGAAAATTAGAAAAACCTAAAAAGAAAATATTTTAAATAGAAAACTAAATTTTAAATTAATTATATTTATTATTCAAACTTTTGAGTATATAAAGAGTAACATCAGTGTAATAAATTATTAAAAATTATTTTATTTAAATTTAATAAATTTTTTCTTAAAATTATATTACACATGATTAAAGCTATAAATAAATAGATAAATTTTTGTTAAAATTATTTCACGCATGTATAAATAATTTATATTTATCTATTAATTTTACTTTAATTATGAAATATTTAATGTTATTTATTTGATTGATTATTAAGAATTACTTTATTTTAATAAATTTTTGTTGTCCCTTGTTGTCCTAAAGGGAGAGTTGAATAAGATAATGACAAATCAACAATGTTCGACACAACTTGTCTACGTCCTCTCGTTTAGTATTTTTGCTAGAGTCTTCACTATATTGATAGTTTAAGGTACTATCAACAACTTTTACACAAGTAAGTTTCTGAGCACTTACCAAGCCTTTACAAGTAATAGATTCTTAGGCTCTATCAACCTTTTACAAGTAGTTCACAATTGCTACTTAACCTTAACCCAAAATAGTTTTGAAGTACTACTTTAAACGTGTCATAAAGGATACATTCAAATGGTTTCTCAACTCTGACTTACAAATCAATAGATTATTACACTTCTAGGAAAAAAGAAAAGACTCTCTCACTCAAGCAAAAATATGTGCTCAAAGTACATTCACAAGATATGCTTGATGTGAGTGATTAAATAATAAGGATTCTTGAGAGGTTTGTCCCTCAAATTCTGTTTTGAAGATAGCTCTTGTAGTTCACTCTCAAGATTAATCAAATGAATGTCTCTTGGATGCTGGAACATTCTTTCTTCACAATGTAACAACCTTTTTAATTTATAATAACTTTCACAATAGATTACTCACTTGATGGAACAATTCTTTTTTTTTTATTTTTTTTTTAGAGTGGTTCCCTTTTATAGTCTAAACAAGGAACTAGGTGTTAGAGAAGGGTTGTCGTTTCATATTACAAATGTAAGCAAATAACGCTTATTGAAAAGGTCTTTATGTCCATTGCTAAGGCATCAACCATCATTAACTTCACGCAAACGACTGGTTGGCAAAAATAATTTTTTACTTCAACAATCATTGGCATCAACAAAACGCTTATTGAAACTAGTTGTTAGAGAGAAATTCGATCAAGGCTCCTCCTTTGACTTTTTTCAGTTGTCTATTTCTTCAATAACTATCGGACATAAACCATGGTCGTTACTTTTTATCTTAATACCCATTGGAATAAGAACAATGTCCATTGTTGATTTTTTTAGAAAGTATGAACTTGGTGCTTTGTTTTTCAAAAAACTAGTTAAGAAGTCTAGAGGTTTTAGCTCAAACTAGAGCACATATCCAACTCTTGTTGAGTTATTGAGTTTGCCTCATTGGAGGGTCTAGAAGCTTTAGCTCAATCTAGAGTGTCTCTCTAATGCCTGTTGTGAAGATCTAATGCTTGTTTCACATTTTAGAGAGTTTTGCTCAATTTGAGGCACTTTGTCCTACACTTGTCACAAAAGTGCAACACCTATTATGAGGGCAAGATCAATGCCCATTTTTGTTTTTCAAAAAACTCATTGGGAAGTCTAGAGGTTTTAGCTCAAACTAGAGCACATATCCAATGTCTGTTGAGTTATTGAGTGTGCCTCATTGGAGGGTCCAAAAGCTTTAGCTCAATCTAGAGTGTCTCTCAAACATTTGTTGTGAAGATCTAACATTCATTTTGTGTTTTAAAGTGTTTTGCTCAATATAAGACACTTTGTTCAATACTTATTGCAAAAGTACAACACCTATTATAAGGGCAAGATTAATGTTCGTTGTAAAAACACAATGCCTATTATGAGTTTCAAGTGTATTGCTAAGTCTGAATAGTTGTCCAACACCTGTTGAGAACATGAGCAATGCCTATTGAGAGGTCTAGAGAACTTTACTCTAGCTAGAGTATTTCTCCAACACTTGTTGTGATATATCAATGCCCATTGCAAGGCCTACAACGCTTATTGAAAGTTAGCAACACCCATTAAACTAATAAGCTAAGTTTGCCTTAATCTTTATTCTCTAATACTTTGAGTTTTCAATCATACTTTCTTCTTCAATCATCATAGTTCTAAGAATTATTGTTCCTGCAAGATCTAACATAAATAACTTGGATAAAGGTTAGTTTTTGGACTTTTTTTGTAACCATCAAAACAAGATTGCAACCTTAAGGTTCAACATTCTCCCCTATTTTAGATGATGAAAAACAATCTTTCAAAAATCAATGGCAAACAAATCTTTCAAAATCAATAAAGGTATATATGTTAAGTGATCAAATCTTAGCTTCTCCTTAATCTATTAAGGTTATGCATTGAGCTATCATGTTTTCCTTTCATCCCTTTTTTTAAAAGATCAAATCTTTTCTCCATTTTTCTCACATTTTTCTTATTTTTTTATATTTCACTTCTCTCCCCTATCACTCTTAATTTTTATGCCCCTTTGTCATTATCAACAAGAAGCAAAGGTAAGATCAATGAAGAGAACACATATATAAACCATATTTTCATTGTAAAAGAAAATAAACAAGTAGCTTGTCATTATAAAAGAGATGTTGTCCTTCATCAGCTATGTTTAAAAAAAAAAAATACAACAAGGAAAATTATGCAGATGAATGATGAGGAGGAGTAGTTTTGAAGGGAGATTTAGGGGTTTGGTCTTATGGTTTTAAGGGTGCTATGAACTCTTTAGCGTCATCTGCTGCAACAGGCTCCTTAGATTCCTTTGGTGCATGCTCCTTTAGGTCTATTAGCAAATATAATTATTTGAAAGGAGTATCCTTGGGCTTTTGGCTTGGACTTCTAGGTTGTAGATTCAACCCTTCCACAATCTACTCCAAGGTTTGATTTACATCTTTTAAGTCACACTTAAGCTAGTTCACCTTTGGTTGGGGGAGGTTGAAGATGTTTCACCTCTTTTTACTGTAGCAGTAAGAGCTTCCAACTACTCAAGAACTTTTTGCTCAAAAGGAGATAAAGATGGAGTAGATGCACTAAACCCCATGTTGCTAGTAGCTTGAACCCCCAACCCTGACAGCCTCTTTAACATCTTTATTGACTTCTTCTTTTTGATGAGCACCTCATTCCTCAAGTACAAGCCTTATGAACCCAGTATCTAGCCTTTGTAATATTCCCATGCTCAATAGTTTTTTCTAGCCAATATGCAATTTCTCCAATATCAAATCATTATCTTCAAGCTCTACCTCATTTGTTGGGATAGCCTTTTGCTATTTTAGTGATGTAATGGGCCATCACAAATGCATTTGGCTTGTCAACTTGCCAATCTGTTATTTGCATTAGAAGGCAAGGGGTGTTCACCTTTAGGTTTATTCTTCATGCACCAGAGATAAAATAAGTACATTATGGTACAATTGTCATTTGATTAGCCCCTTCCATTAATGTTCCAAGTGATGATGTAACAGCCATTTCCATTTGACAGAACTCATATTGCTTTGATACCAATAACTGTAATAACCTTTTCATTTACAAAACTCATACTATTCATGTTCACAATCCAACATGTATTTTCATGTACATATATGTTGACTAATGTCATGACACGAGGAGAGAGAGAGTTGGAATTCAACCGACGACTTGTGGTCCATGTGTCTCAATGTAAAACTCTAAGCACTAAAGTATCCAATCTCTATTCTTTTGTATCTAACAAAAATATAATTGTGATTCGATGAGTCGCGACTCAGTGAATAAAAACAATAATCAAATTCTCATGGCATAACCCATAATCAAATATCATCAAGATACATTGCAAGTATAACAGTTGACTATACAAGTGCAAATGCAATAGCTTTATTTTGTCGTGATCGTGCAAGGCAAACACTGCTCCCAGGTAATTCATGTGATTCAAGAGACATTTGATTTGGGACCTATTGGTCCATCTTCCATGTGATTTGCAAGTATTTGACAAGCCGATCACAACGCCCTTTTAGTTTCATGTGCAAGTGTTTATTCACAAATGATATGCCAAGTAATCATTAAGAGCATTTGATTCTTACTTGGCTTGAATTCCCATGTAACATGTAATAATTCAATCATTCTCACTTGACTTGTATTCTCATGTAACATGTAACAATTCAATCACATATACATGTAATAAAACATAATCATATTATAAAATTATCATACACACACATTGAATCCAATTATGATTTTTACTCACCTTATGATGTGACTAACCTTTATGGTAGGTTCAGTTCTCTCTCTAAGAATTCCTCAAAGCATTGAGATCTTAGAATTTGATACATACATGGTTACAAGTAAGTCAAAATGATTATGAATGCTTGGTATGCAATTATGGCATGATCCATGTAAGTGAACCTAGTGTTTATGCATATATTCCTTATATGGCAGTATAAGCTCGCTACAATATCACAATAATAACCCTAGATATACTTATCCAATGACTTGATTCTTTTTTTCAAACAAACTAGACACATAAAAACACAACATATTCAAATTTTAAGCTAATATCAAACACACAAAAAATGTGGTGAATTTCTAAATTTTGCCCTATTACAAGGTCTTCTCATTTTGAGTACGTCTTATTCTCTTGGGCGTATCTCAAATTGTATAAATCCAATTGCAATAATAATCTTCCATCAATTGCAAAACATATAAAGGAACATTTTTCATATTTTATCATTATCTAATTTAGTCTCTAAGGTCACAAAAACAAAGGACCAATCTCAGGGTGAGCAGGTTTGTAACATGTTGACGAACAATCATCATAAAGGGATAATATCTTAACAACCATGTTGGATTTGGAAAAAATATTTCATAAGTATGTATATCAGACATAAATATACAACTTTCAAGTTTGGACCATTATCAAATTTTGAATATGTAGCCATCAAATTCTTAGAAAATAGATTCACAAGAAAGGTAGGGTTTCATCTGGATACATAATCAGTCTCAATCAATGAGCCATTTCTCTTTCCACATAACAAATCAATCAAAACTATTTTATAAGTATTTAAAGGAGATATAAATCTACAAGTTTCATGTTTTGTACTTTGTCAAAATCATAATATAAAGCCATCAAAATATAAGAAAATAGAAGACTGAGATCATCTCAGTTTAGATTTGACCCATCCTTACTGAAATAGTCATATATCCTCACACACATAAATCAAACAAAACCATTTCATATGAATGTATATGAGACATAAAGCTACAACTTTTGAATTTTGCACATTCCCTAATTTCTCTCGTATTGTTACAAAATCATGGCTGTAAAATTATGCTCTTATAGTAAAACCAGTAGAATCATCTCTTGTTCTCTTGGATTACAACTTCCATCCAAGAGATCTACCTCAATTACTCTATAATTCTCCCTAACCATGCATGATTAGCATGTAATGAGAGGTTAATTTCAGTTGAGAAGAAGAAAAATTAGCTTACCTATTGTCCTATAATAAGAAAACCTTATGATTCTGTCCTAGGTAGCTCACTCTTCTCCCTCTCATTCTTATTCTTCTTCTTCTTTCTTTCTCTCCTCTTTCTATTGTATTTCGTCCTTCTCCTCTCTTACCAGACCCTAATGGCCTATATTCTTATGTTAAATAAAACAAAAGATTAGGGGCTGGTTTCCTATAGGTTGAAAGTTAAAAGTTTTGCTTTTAGTCCCTCTTATTCACTCCTTAAGCACTTTGATCCATCTCCTAATTCTTAGATGCTCCTTATACTTTTAATTAAGCTCTAAAACACCATTATTTATGATATTATAACATACACACAACATTAAACAATTTGTCATGCAACTATACAAACACTACTGATATGTTCAAGTGTCCCTAAATGCAACGGTGCAAGTGTCATTGTTGTGCTTTTACAATTCACATGTCTAAATGATTATTTATCCAATGCACATGTTCATGTGGGTTTTATATCATTTATGCAATGAATATATTCATGTGATAATGCGAATGAATGTAGATAGGGATGTTACATTTCTTCCCCTCTTATATAGAATTTCATCCTCCAAATTCAATACCTGTAAACAAATGTGGATATTGTCATTTCATGTTCTCTTTAGTGTCCCCATATAGCCTCTTCTTATGAGTGGTTTCTCCATAACACTTTAACCAAAGGAATTTCTCGATTTTGTAACTGTTTTGTCTTATAACCACTGATTTTCACTGGTTCTTCAATGTAACTTACATCATCTGCAATTGTTATCGCTGGATCCCTAAGTATTTTTATAGGATCAGACCGATATTTCCTGAGCATACTCACATGGAATACATCATGAATCTGAGCCATCTCAGGTGTTAGTGCTAGCTTGTAAGCCAATGGGCCGATTCTTTCTAAGATCTCATATGGTCCTATGTATCGAGGACTCAGTTTCCCCTTCTTGCCAAATCGAATTATTCCTTTCCATGGTGAAACTCGAAGGAACACTTTGTCTCCCACCTCATATTCCATTTCTCTTTTGTGTTGATCTGCATAGCTCTTTTGCCTGTCTTGTGCTGCTTTAAGTTTACTCTTGATTACCTTCACCTTGTCCATAGTATCTTGCATAAATTTTGGCCCTTCTAAAACATGCATCCCTTCTTTATCCCAATATATTGGACTTCAACATTTTCTTCTATATAGTGCTTCATATGGTGCCATATGTATATTGCTATGATAATGGTTATTATAAGCAAATTCAATCAAGGCAATATATTCATCCAATACACCTTTGAACTCTATCACACAAGCTCGAAGCATGTCTTTAAGTGTCTGAATTATTCTTTTTGATTGCCCATCAATCTGAGGATGAAAAGCAGTACTGAAACTCAACTTGGTACCCAAAGCCTGTTGCAAACTGATGCAGAATCGAGATGTAAATCTTGGATCTCTATATGATACAATAGACATTAGAATGCCATATAATCTGATAATTTCATCCACATATCTCTTGGCTAAGTGCTCTAGTGAACTACCCCACCGAAAAGGCAAAAAGTGAACTGACTTAGTTAGTCTATCAATGATCATCCATATAGCATCATTCTTCTTCAATGTCCTTGATAACCCATATACAAAGTCCATGGTTATCCTCTCCCATTTCCATACTGGAATCGTCAATGGTTTCAATTTTCTAGCTGGTGCTTGATGTTATGTTTTGATCTGCTGACAAGTCAAACATGTTGAAACATAGGTTGCTACATCTTTCTTCATTTTAGAGCAATAAAAATGAGATTAGAGGGTATTATACATTTTTATCATTCATATATGCATGGCATATGGAGCATTATATGCTTCTTCTAGGATTTCTCTTTACAAGTTGTCAACATTAGGCACACAAATATGAGAACCCAACATCAAGACATCTTTTTGAATATGAAAATCACCATGTCTCCCATATTTTACCATTTCAATCATTCGATGTAACTTTGGATCCTTGCCCTGTGTTTCTTTAATTTGATCATGTAACACTGGTCTCACTTGAAAAGTGGCAATGAACATCCCATTCTTTCATATGTTTAGCTCCATATTCATAGCTCGTAATTGAACTAAATAAGACAATGAAAACACCTGTAAATGAGTTATACCACTTCTTGATTTCCTGCTCAAAGCATCAACAACCACATTTGCCTTTCCTGGGTGATACTCAATGGTACAATCATAATCCTTTAGTAGTTCTAACCACCGCCTTTGTCTCATGTTTAATTCTTTTTGGCTCATCAAATACTTCAATCTCTTGTGATCTGTAAATATCTAAAAAGTTTCTCCATACAAGTAGTGTCTCCATATTTTCAAAGCAAGCACAACAACAACAAGTTCTAGGTCATGTACTAGGTAAGATAACTCATAAGGTTTCAATTGTCTAGATGCATATGCAATTACCTTACCATGTTGTATTAAAACACATCCTAAACCTTGATGAGAGGCATCACTATACACTACAAATCCTCCATTACCAGTAGGAAAGGCTAATACTGAAGTAGATGTCAATCTATCTTTTAGTTCATCAAAACTCTCTTGACATGCTTTAGACCATTGAAATGGTACATTTTTTCAAAGTAATTCAGTCAAAGGAGAAGTAATCAAAGAAAATCCCTCAATAAATTGACAATAATACCCAACTAGTCCTAGGAAACTTTGGATTTCTATAACATTCATTAGGGTTTCCCATTTTACTATTGCTTTAATTTTGTTTGGATCCACCTCTATGCCCTTTTCAGAAACTATATGTCCTAAAAATACCACATGGTCAATCCAGAACTCGCACTTATTTAATTTAACAAATAGTCGCTTCTTTCTCAAAATTTGCAACACAATCCTTAAATGTTGTTCATGCTCCTCTTTGCTCCTTGAATACACCAGTATGTCATCAATGAACACAATTACAAATTTGTCTAAGTAAGGCTAGAACACTTTGTTCATAAGAGCCATAAACGCTGCTGGTGGATTAGTCAAATCAAATGGTATCACTAAAAGTTCATAATGCCCATACCTGGTTTGAAAAGCTGTCTTCGGTACATCTGAGTTTAAAATTTTAAGCTGATAATATCCTGATTTTAGGTCAATTTTAGAAAACACCCGTGCTCATTGTAACTGGTCAAACAGATCATCTATCCTTGGAAAAGGATACTTGTTCTTCACGGTAACCTGATTTAATTGCCTATAATCAATACACAGCTCATTGTTCCATCTTTCTTTTTAACAAATAATACTGGAGCACCCCATGGTGACACATTAAGTATGATGAATCTCTTGAAAAGGGATTCTTGCAATTGGGTCTTTAATTCTCTTAACTCAATTATGAATTCCATCTCCCTATCAGGTGGCAACCCAGGTAAGTTAGCTGGGAACACATATGAAAACTCATTCACCATGAAAATATTCTCAAGTAACTTATTTGTTAACCTTGTGTCTACCACGCTTCTGCTGCACCACTTTGATTGCAGTAGCTTTTAGTTTGGTATAACTTTCAAGATCTACATCTGTGATCTTATTTTTTATTTCATATCTAAGTCCTTCAAATTTTGACATTTGTCTTTATTAGTGATTACCATGAAGGATGCATAATGAGATAATTGATTGAAATTTACTTCATATTCAACTATAGTCATCTGCTCCTGCTTTAGGTTCAAAAACTCTATTCTTTTATCATCTTTATAGACTTTTGGCATGTAATTCTTATTGAACTTACAAAGAAAGTCATCCCATGTAAGCACTAGATGTTGGGCATCACTCCCTGGAATGGTTTCCCACCAATCATATGCATCCCTCTGTAATAGCGATACTGCATAATTAAACTTTTCTTTCGGTGTGCATTTCATCAAATTCAAAACTCTTTGTGTTCTTTTTAGCCATGTCTACCACTGATGGATCTGTGGTACCACTAAAGTCAACTGCACCTTGTTTTCTTAATTTATCATATCTGCTCTCTCTTTGAATTTATATACCCTGTGTTGTTGGTTCACCAATTCTACGTTATGGTTGACTATGAGATATGTGTTGTGCATGAGAATGTGTAAGAGATCTAACTGAGTCAATAGGTTGATCTCTTAATGGTTAGCATGATGCTTTTATGGAATGCAAATCGGCTGACTCCTATCTCCTTGGTGAGCCATGGGTACTACTATGACTAGCTTCTACTAATGTCCTATAGTCAAATAAGACTATGTCACATGATAATGTAAATAGTGCAACAGTCATGTCATGTTCATATGTGTGTCCCTATGGAACCTATCCCTGCTCTGATACCAATAACTGTAACAGCCATTTTCATTTGACATAACTCCTATTGCTCTAATACCACACTGTAACGACCATTTTCATTTACAAAACACATAACATTAATATCTAAACATACATATGCGTAAAGTTTTATCCATCATACACTCACAATCCAACATGTATTTAATGTACATATATGTTAACTAATGTCGAGACTAGTGACCATAAACTGGTTCTTATCTAGATATATGTACATGACACGAGGAGAGAGAGTTGGAAATCAGCCGATGACCTGTGATCCATGTGTCTTTATGCAAAACTTTATGCACTAAGATGTTCAAATCTTATTCTTTAGTATCTGAAAAATATTTGCGATTTGGTGAGTTGCGACTCAGTGAATAAAAACAATAATCAATTTCTCATGGCATAACCCATAATCAAATATCATCAAGATACATTGCAAGTATAACAGTTGACTATGCAACTGCAAATGCAATAGCTTTGATTTTGTTGTGACCGAGCAAGGTAAACACTACTCCCAGGATATTCATGTGATTCATGTAGCATATGATTTGGGACCTATTAGTCCATCTTCCAAATGATTTGTAAGTGTTTTGGAAAGTCGGTCATAACACCCTTTTAGTTCCATGTGTAAGTACTTATTCACAAATGATATGCCAAGTAATCGTTAAGAGCATTTGATTTTCACTTGGCTTGTATTCCCATGTAACATGTAACAATTCAATCATTCTCACTTTACTTGTATTCTCATGTAACATGTAACAATTCAATCATTCTCACTTGATTTGTGTTCTCATGTAACATGTAACAATTCAATCATATATACATGTAATAGAACATAATCATATCATAAAATTATCACATACACACATTGAATCCAATTATGGCTTTACTCATCTTTTGATGTGACCAATATTTATAGTAGGTTTGGTTCTCTCTTTAGGAATTTCTAGAATCGTTGAGATACTAGAATTTGATACATACATGGTTACAAGTATGTCAAAATGATTATGAATGCTTGGTATGCAATTATGGCATAATCCATGTAAGTGAACCTAGTGTTTGTGCATATATTCCTTATATGATAGCTTGAGCTCGCTACACTCTCATATAAATAACTCTAGATATACTTATCCAAATGACTTGATTCTTTTTTTCAAACAAACTAGACATATAAACACACAACACATTCAAATTTCAAACTAATATCAGACACACAAAAAATGTGGTGAATTTCTAAATTTTGCCCTATTGCAATGTCCTCTCATTCTGAGTAGGTCTTACTCTCTTAGGTGTATCTCAAATTGTACAAGTCCAATTGTAATAATAATCTTCCATCAATTGCAAAACATATAAAAGAACATTTTTCATGTTTTACTCATTATCTAATTCAATTTATAAGGTCACCAAAACAAAGGACCAATCCAGGGTGAGCAGGTTTGTAACATGTTGACGAACAATCATGATAAAGGGACAATACTTTAACAACCATGTTGGACTTGGCAAAAATATTTCATAGTTATGTATATCAAACATAAATATACAACTTTAAAGTTTGTACCATCATCAAATTCTGAATCTATGGCCATCAAATTCTTGGAAAACAGATTTAAAAGAAAGGTAGGGTTTCCTTCAGGTACAGAGTCAGTCCCAATCAATGAGCCATATCTCTTTCCACACAAAACATCAATCAAAACTAGTTTACATTTATTTAGAGGATATATAAAGCTACAAGTTTTATGTTTTGCACTTTGTCAAAAAAAGAATATAAGGCCTTCAAAATATAATAAAACAAAAGACTGAGATCATTTCAGTACAGATTTGACCCATCCTTACTGAAAGAGTCATATCTCCTCACACACATAAAATCAAACAAAACCATTTCATATGAATGTATATAAGACATAAAGCTACAACTTTTATATTTTTCACTTTCCCTAATTCTTCTCATATGGTTACGAAATTGTGGGTGTAAAATTATGCTCTGAGAGCAAAGCCAGCAGAATCAGTTCTTATTCTATTGGATTACAACTTCCATCCAAAAGATCCTCCTCAATTATTCCATAATTCTCCCTAAATATGCATGATTAACATGTTATGATAGGTTAATTTCATTTAAGAAGAATATAAATTAACTTACCTATTGTCCCATAATCAGAAAACCTTATGATTCTGTCCTAGGTAGCTCACTCTTCTCCCTCTCTTTCTTCTTCTTTCTTTCTCTCCTCTTTCTACTGTATTTCATCATTCTCCTCTCTTACCATACCTTAATGGTCTGTATTCTTATTTTAAATAAAATAAAAGATTGGGGGTTGGTTTCCTATTGGTTGAAAGTTAAAAGTTTTGCTTTTAGTCCCTCTTCTTAACTCCTTAAGCACTTCCATCCATCTCCTAATTCCTAAATGCTCCTTATACTTTTAATTAAGCTCTAAAACACCAATATTTATGATACTATAACATGCACACAACATAAAACAATTTGTCATGCAACTATACAAACACTATAGATATGTTCAAGTGTCCCCAAATGAAGCGATGCAAGTGTCATTGTCGTGCTTTTGCAATTCACATGTCTAAATGATTATTTATCCAATGTACATGTTCATATGGGTTTTATATCATTTATGCAATGAATATATTCATGTGATAATGCAAATGAATGTGGATAGGGATGTTATAACACCATTTTGTTATGGTGTTCTAGGAGTTGAAAAATTATGAAAAATTTCATTCTCTAAACAATAGTTTTCAAAAGATTCATTTTGAAATTTTTTTCCATGGTCACTTCTAATAGAAGAAATGAAGTAACCTTTTTCATTTTGAATTATTTTTAATTTTTAAAAGCATCAAATGAATCATTCTTATGAGCTAAGAAGGATACCCATGTAAACCTAGAGTAATCATCTATAAGGACTAGTGCATAATGTTTTCCACCTAGGCTAGCACTTCTAGTAGGTTCTATTAAGTCAATATGAATAAGTTGAAGTGGTCTAGATGTACTTACAATATTTTTAGCTTTGTGAGAGACATGGTGTTGCTTCCCCATTTAGCAAGGACCACATGTCTTGTCTTTAGAGAAGTTTAGCTTGGGAAGTCCTTCCGCTAGTTCTCCTTTAGAGAGACTTTGAAGAAGTTCCATGCTTGCATGCCCAAGTCTTTTATGCCATAACCATGCTTCATTGCTTATAGACATAAGACATTTGAAAGCTTGGTTAGCCAAATTTTCTAAGTCAATTGAGTAGGTATTGCCTTTCCGTTC
>CATIWR010014930.1:0-37154 GCA_949677035.1 Omphalea diandra | reverse complement strand
ATTACACTCTTTTTTTCTTTGAGGTTGGGAGAAGCCTTCTTGAAGTTCCTTCTATTTTTTCTTCTTCTTCTTATCAGTTCCTTGGTTCTTCTAGAAAGCATAGCTACCTCCTCATTTTCTTTTTCACTATCATCATCACATGAGACAACCTCCACTTCCTTATCTTTAGATGAGGATTTGAGAGCTAAAGTTTTCTTCTCTATTTTGTCATTCTTGTTGCCTTCCCTTCTCATCTTTTTCATCTCCTAATCCTTTTTCAAGGCTAGCCATTAGGGATAAGCTTGCCTATGAGGACATTTGTTGGCACTTTTCCAATTTTTGGATTTGACTCTTGTATACTACATACCTTGGCACCAAACTTCTCAAGAGGTAAGGATTTAAGTATTTAGGTGTTTACCTCATGATTGGTGAGCATTCTTTCAAATTTCTTCTTATTTGTAATGATGGATAAAAGTTTATTCATCATATCAGTGATGCTTTCATTGTCTTTCATCATGAATAGCTCATATTCTATCACATACATCTCCAATCTGTTAGATTTCACTAAGGTTGTGCCTTCATGGTAGTTCTTCAAAGCCTTCCAAATTCCATGGGCTATGAGACAATGTTGAACTCTTCCTATTTCTTCCTTTGACAAGGAATTAAGAAGGATTACCATTGGCCTTCTGTTTCTTCCATTTGATCTTTATGAGCTTCCACCCATTCATTCCTTGGGTTTAACTCTCCACTCCCATCAACCACCTTAGTAAGAGGCCTTCATTCTTTTGCCACAATATCCCAAAAGTCTACCACATCACTGTCCAAGTAGATCTCCATCCTATACTTTCAATGCATATAGTCAGATCCATCAAAATATGGCTTGAGATGGGTGTGGATTCCTTCTTATGCCATGTGTCTTTGTTCACTCAATTAAGAGTTTTAATGAGAACTTTGCTCTGATACCACTTTTTAGCCCTTAAGTACCAAGAAGGGGGATTGAGTTAGTAGAAATTTAAAAAATTTGAAGGGAAGATAATAATTTTGGAGATTGAAGAAGAAGGAGAAGAAATGAACACATAATGTTTTATAGTGTTTCAGGTGTTAATGAACCTTATGTTCATTCCTCAATTCTTCATAATTGGGTATTCCACTATCACTAAATGGTGTATTCAAGCTCACACCGAACTTGTAATCTTTATGTTTATTGCTCACACACAACCTTACAACTTGTGTTTTAAGGCTCACACAAGGAAACCTCTCAAGTGTTTTCCTAAAGGCTCACACTTAACCTAAATAAGAGTTTTATAGCTAGGCTAACTCTTAAACCAAATAACAATACTATTTAATGCTTACACCTAACAATATCAACTCACATACAAAAAATTTAAGGTTGAGAAATAAAATTACAAGAGTTTGGCTATCTTCAATATTATTCTCTTGCATTCATGTCTATTTGGTGGAGAATTTATTGGCAATAACTACCAAAAAGACGTTACAAAGAAACTATGTCTAAATCTCTTAGGTAAGCTTGTCAGATTTTGCATTAATGCCTATTAGACTAATTTTATGGTTGTGACTTGCATTTCGCAGTTGTGAATTTCCTATTTGAGCTAAGAAAGCTGAAATCGCAGTGGAGAACCTTGTTTGTATCTAATGGCTAGTGCACGTGACATGTTGTTATTAGTCTTCTAAGAAAAATAGTCGTTGCGTTCATCCAACCAACCAAATGTCGCAGTCACGATTAATGTTCTTCTTGGACGTGACAGTGACCGCAAATCCTTCTATTTGGTAAGGAGAAAATACTTCAACAGGTTATCATCTCAAAAGATATTTCACCCTCGCTAATTTTGATATGTCAATGGTTAACTTGGACACCTGGCAAGCTTTTGTTGTGGACTTAGTTTCTTCCAATCAACTCTAAAAGTCACGATCGCAACTAGCAATGCGATTGTGACCGCGAATCATACTGTATGAAGATCATCTCTTTCTTAGCATGGTCAAGGCTATGATTTTCTTCGCGAATCCATGTTGTTCAAGTTCATTCATTCTTATTACATGGTCGCAGTCATGATTTTATAGGTTTTTGACCGCGAATTAGTATACCTTTCACATGTTTAAAATTTAGACTTTCACCCAACTTTCATTCCAAACCTATCTTAAAACTACAAAATCAACACTTAAAAAAGATGTTAGAACTTATCAATTTTACATTGTCAATATTAAAATAGACCTTTGACCTAGATTTGACCAACCTATTCCAACAATTTTAAAAATAAAATTTTAAAATTTAAATTTGTTATTCATAAAATCTCTCAATCTCTTCTTAAAGAATTAATTATTATATTTTAATAATTATTTAAACTATTTAAATAAAACTTTTTAAAAAATTATTTACATGAACTTAATTGAGTTGATACTTTTATTTTATATTCAATTTAATCCTATTTTTTGCTTAAATAAATTTATTGCATACTTTTATATGAAAATTTTTAATTTTATATTTAAATCTATAAATTTCTAAATTTCTAAATTTATAATTCATAAATCTCTCAATATCTCATTTAAAATTTTTCTTCTCTCAATCTCTCCTTAAAAATTCAATTTTTATATTTTAAATAATAAATTATTTAAATAATTTAAAAAACTTTAAGAAATATTAAAAAATAAATTACATGAGTTTAACTAAGAAGATACTTTTATTTTTATTCATTTTAATCTCATTTTTTAATTAATTAAATTTATTTAATACTTTTATTTGATAATTTTATATTTAAATTTAAAAATCTAAAAATTTTGAGATTTAAATTTATAATTTATAAATTTCTCAATCTCTGATTTAAAAAAATTTTCTTTCATTCTCTTTTATCTAAATCATTTAAAAAACTTTAGGAAATATTTAAAAAATCAATTACATGAGCTTAATTAAGATGAAAATTTTATTTTTATTAAATTTAATCTCATTTTTTAATTAATTAAATTTATTATGTACTTTTATTTGATAATTTTATATTTAAAAATGAAAATTTTAAAATTTTAAATAATTTATAAATTTCTCAAACTCTCATCTAAAAAAAAAATTCTCTTTCATTCTCCCCATAAAAAAATTTAATTTATATATTTTAGATAATAAATTATTTAAGCTATTTAAAATAAAAATTTTAAGAAATATTTTAAAAATCAATTACATGATATGAATATGAACATTATCAAAAATTTATTCTTAAAATAAAAATGAAGGATTTATTAATTTATTATTTAAATATATAAAAGTAAAATTTATAAGTTTAAAACATAAAATTAGTGTAAAATTATTTATTTATCAACTAAAATAAAAATAAAATTTAGATATTTTTGTCAAAAAATATTTAAATTATATAAAAAATAAAAATATTGTCTTAGTATGATTTAAACTTAATTTTAAATTTGATTGAACTAATTTGAAAAAAATATAAGCGACAATTGGGTCTAAATAACTAATTGAAAAAAATAGAAGAGTCAGTTAAGTCTAAATATATATTTTATTAAATACTAATTTTGACTTGGGGTATAATTGAACTCAATTCGTCAACTTAAGTGCGATTGACTCAATTATAAACTTTAGGTACTATTGAAAGTTCAGAGAAATGTTTGAATTTTTTCAATCATTGATTCCATATATTTTTACTCAAAAATATTTGTCATAAGAAATAAACATATAAGATAAATTATGACATTCACTCTTTCATTATAATATTTTATCACAATATAGTGCCTATTCAATTGCATATATGTCGAAGTAATATTGTCATAATAATATTTATCACTGCATTCAATAATTTAAAAATTATGATAAAATTATTTTATCACAATAAATAATAAATAATAAATAATAATTTATTATTACTAAATAATTTATCATAATAAATAATAAATTATAATTTAGGCACATAAAAAAGTATAGTAAAGTTAATAAATTTATTAATATATAAAAATTTCATTATATTTTAAATAAAAATATCAAAGTTAAATTTAAATTTGAATTTAAATTTAATTAAAATAACCTAAATATTTTTTGAAATAAATTTCTTTCTTTTTTATTTTAATTATTCTACCTTTTTTATATTTAGTAATAAAATTTTTCTTTTTTCTAATTGCTATCGGGTTAATTGGATTTGGTTATGAGTTGATCCATTCGGCTCAGTTTTGACTCAACCTGTTGGGTTAGCCCTCATCCGACCCAAAAATTTTCAAGTTGTTTCAGGTTTGGATCATTTCAAGTTTGCCCCTGGGTCAGGTTTAAGTAAAAAACTGTCACCTCTAGTTTAAATAGGTAAAGGGGTTTGTGAAAAGGGTTAAAAACTATGTAAAAAAAGGCATTAAAAATGGAAGAGGCACTATTTAAGTGTCAAATCAGTTAATACCTAGCAATTACAAGCAGGTTGTTGTCGCTGCATGCATGTTGTGATCATGATTTACAAAAATTTTGAGTAACAGCTAAGATTTCCTTTGGAAAGAACGAAGTCAATGGTTAATATTTTGAATTTAAAAAAATTTTACAGTGGCAATTCCAAGTTGCAGTCGCGAATCACAAAAGGCTTTAAGAGCAAAATTGCATCATAGGTAGAGACCATGATTGTTAATCTTGATTGCGACTTTGAGGTATTTTTCAACACTTTGAAATTGAGCTTTAACAAATTTGGCCCATAGTTAATATGATCAAATTGATATTTTGGTAATCAATTCATGCACATAAACACATAAAAGCTTAAGTGCTATTGAATTGACACATTCAAAATAATGAACACAACAAATCAAACACATAAACATCAAGCACATCAATCAATCAATTATTAATAACATATGCATAATGAGATCCATTTTCACCCCATAGGGTCCCACCAAGCATTCCAAGTTCCTACTTAATAAAGTTCATCCTTTCTTCATTGAGGGGTTTAGTGAAAATATCCATAAGTTGGTGATTAGAGTCGATACACTCAAGCACCACATTGCAACTTTATAAATGATCTCTAAGAAAATGATGTCTAATGTTAATGTGTTTGCTTCTTGAGTGTTGGATGAGATTCTTAGAAAGATTTATTACACTTGTGTTGTCATATTTGATGGGAATGTGATAAACATCTTTGTCTTAATCTTTGAGTTATTGTTTCATCTAAATGACTTAAGTGCAATAATTAACCATCGTCAAATATCCACTTAGTAGTGGATAAGGCAACTGAAACTTGCTTCTTACTAAACTAAGAAACTAAACATTCACCAATAAATTGGCAAGTTTTAGAAGTTCTCTTCCTATCCATCAAACTACCGACATAGTTCGCATCCGAATATCTAAGAAGACTAACAAGTGAGTTTCTAGGATATTAAAGGCCTAAATGTAATGTGCCATGCAAAGACTTCAAAATCCTTTTAATGGTGTGCAAGTGAGATTCTTTAGGACAAGATTAAAATCTAGCACACAAGCAAACACTAACATAATATTGAGGCTGGAGGTAGTAAGATAGAGGAGAGAGCCAATCATACCTCTATACTTCTTTTCGTAAATGGGCTTACTCGATTAATCTTTGTATAACTTTATTAATGCACTCATTGGAGTCTTATCTACCTTGTAACCATTCATGCTAAACCTTTTGAGTAGCTCCTTTGTGTACTTAGCTTGGTTGATGAAGATGCCCTCTTTGGTTTGTTTAATTTGAAGACCAAGAAAGAACTTGAGCTCACCTATCATGCTCATCCCAAATTTCCTAGTCATGCACTTAGCAAACTCTTCACAAAGAGATACATTAATAGCACCAAATATAATATCATCAACATATATTTGCATAATGAGTGCATCATTGTTTTGTTTTTTCACAAATAAAGTAGCGCCAACCTTGCCTTTTCAAAATCATATTGTAAAAGAAATGAACCAAACCTTTCATACCAAAACTCTTGGAGCGTATTTTACTTCTTGTGGTGCCTTATTATATTCAAGATCAATCACATTCTCCTTTGGTTTGGAGTTGAGCTCTAACTTTTCAAAATCACCTATTAGATCATCAACAAGAGAACCTTTCCTAATATCAAGTTTGCTAAACTCATCAAATACAATATTCATAGACTCTTCAACTACCATAGACCTTTGTTAAAGACCCAATTGGCTTTGCTATTGATAAAATAGCCAAGAAAGATACCCACATCGATTTTTGAGGCAAATTTTCTAAGGTTGTCCTTGGTATTAAGATGTAGCATTTGCAGCCAAATACTCTAAGATATGAAAGCTTAGATTTTCTTCAATTTCATAGCTCCTAAGAAGTTTTGTTTAGTATGGGTCTTTCGAAAACACAATTTGCAATATAACATGAGCTATTGAAGGCTTCGACCTAAAAGTAATTTGGTAAAGAATATTCACTAAGCATTGTTCTAGCCATCTCTACCAACATTTTATTTTTCCTCTTTACAACACCATTTTGTTGTGGTGTTATAGGAGTAGAAAAATTATGAGAGATCTCATTCTTTAAGCAATAGTTTTCAAAAGATTCATTTTGAAATTTCTTTCCATGGTCACTTTTAATCGAAGAAATGAAGTAACCTTTTTCATTTTGAACTCTTTTGGTAAAGCTTTTGAAAGCACCAAATGTATCACTCTTATGAGCAAGGAAAATACCTAACTAAATCTAGAGTACTCATCAATAAGCACAAATGCATAATGCTTTCAACCCAGGTTAACAATCCTAATAGGCCAAATTAAGTCCATATGTATAAGTTGAAGAGGCCTAGAAGTACTTACAACATTCTCAGCTTTGTAGGATGCTTGGTGTTACTTCTCCATTTGACAAGGTTTACTGTCTTATCCTTTATGAACTTGAGCTTTGGAAGACCCTCTACTAGCTTTTCTTTTGACAAACTTTGTAGAAGCTCCATGATAGCATGTCCAGGTCATCTATGTTAAAGCCAAAACTCATTGCTAATGAAACAATTGATTAGTCAAATTGTATAAGTCAATTAGTTAGGTATTGCCTTTCCTTTTACACTTAAAAACTACCTTCTTTTCCACCAATGTGGTAACTATACATTCTCTAGGGTCAAAGATCACTTTATTACCTTTGTCACATAATTGACTTTCACTCAATAGATTATGTTTTAATCCTTCAACTAAAAAAACATTATCAATGAGAGAGCAACCTTTTTTACCAATAATTCTAATGCCAATTACCTTACCCTTGGTATTGTTTCCAAATATGACATTACCACCATCTTTCTCTTTAATGGATATGAATAACTTTCTATTTCTAGTTATGTTATTTGAGCATCCACTATCCATATGCCATTCATTATTCTCTTTAGTGGCTTTTAAGCATTTCTACATAACAAATCTTTGTTTAGGTACTTAAGCATATTTGAGGAAGCTCTATTGAAGCCTAAACCATGTCTCACTAAAGGTGGTCTTTGAGATACAATGAGAGTATCCAAAACTTCTTTCCCTTTATGAAATTTTGAGATGGAATTTCTAAACTTAATTACTTCACCTTTAAAGTGTCATTTTCATTTCATAGGGAATCAATTGAAGTTTTGGAAAGATTTTTTGAGTTCTTCATTAAAAGTCCTCAAGTCACTCACAAGATCATTTAAGCTTTTAATTCAGCATCAAGTTTTGAACACTTTTTCCTATAAGTTTTTATTTGAAATTTATATTTATCATATCTTAGAGCACCAATAAGCTCATCATCCACATCATCAAATGCATAAAGTTCACCAAATGAAAAAGATGAAGTACTTAACACATTCGATAGGTCCTCTTGAGCCATGAAGCATGTAACATTCCTATCCATATTCATTGGCATTCTTACATGAACATACTCATTGCATAAATGTTTTTCAATCCCACATAAACTTATGCTATCGATAAATGATCATTTAGACATATGAATTGTATAAGCACGACGATGACACTTGCACCATTGCATTTGAGACATTTGAACATATATGTAATATTTGTATAGTTGCATGAAAAATTATCTTATGTTCTGTGCATGATATAACATCATAAATAATGGTGTTTTAGAGATTATTTAAAAGTATAGGGAGCATATAGGGATTAGGAGATGGATGGAGGTGATGAAGTAGTGAAGAAGAGGGACTAAAAGAGGAAAAGTGAACTTCCAACCAATGAAAATATGACACCATGATTTTGTCTTATTATAATAGGTTTACCAATTGAATTTTTCATCCTTTAGTAGCATAATAGAGAGGATAAATGTGAAGAGTAGCAAAAGAAAGAGTGAGCTAAGAAACAAAGGAAGAAAGGAAGAAGAAGAATAAGAATAAGAAAAAGAAAAAGAAGAAGAAGAATAAGGAAAGTGAGAAGAGTGAGCTGCTTAGGAAGAAATCCTAAGCTTTTCTAGTTCTAGGACAATAGGATCTCAACACTTTAAGGAAGCCCTAGAGGGAGAACCAAACCTACCATAAAGGTTGGTCATATCAAAAGGTGAGTAAAAACCATAATTAGATTCTAATGTGTATGTGTGATAATTTTATGATATGATTATGTTCTATTATATGTATATGTGATTAAATTGTTACATTTTACATGTGAATACAAGTCAAGTGAGAATTTTATACTCTTAATGATTACTTGGTATAACATTATGAATGAACATTTGCATATGGAACTAAAAGAATGTTGTGACTAGCTTGTCAAACACTTGAAAATCACTTGGAAAAGGGACCAATATGTCCTATTGCAAAAATTATTGATCAAATGATTCACTTGTTATATGATGGCAAACAAAATCAAATGTCACTTGAATCACATGAATTCTAGGGAGCAGTGTTTGCTTGTAAGGTCACAATTAAAAAAATCTATTGCATTTACACTTACATAGTTAATTCTCATACTTGTAATGTATCCTGATGATATTTAATTGTTGGTTGTGCGATAAGAATCTGATTATTATTTTTGTTCATTAAGTCATGATTCATCAAATCACAATTATGTTTTTTAGATACTGAAGCATAAAGTTTGGATACTTTGGTGCATAGAGTTTTGCATAAAGACACATGGACCACAAGTCATCGACTAAATTCTAACTTTCTCTCTCCTTATGTCATGTACATATATCTAGATGGGAATCAGTTTATGGTCACTAACCTTGAAGATTAACTAACATATATGTACATTAAATATATGTTGGATTATGTACGTATAATGAATAAACCTTTATGCAAATGTATTTTCGGACATGAATGCCATAATTTGTAAATGAAAATGGCTGTTATAGTTTTTGGTATCAGAGCAAGGATGGGTTCCATGGGACATATATATGAACATGACATTTATACTATTATGCATTATCATATGACATAGTCTTATATGTCTATAGGGCATTAGTAGAGGGTAGTCATAGTAGTACCATTACTCACCAAGGAGAGAAGAGTCAGTCAATTTGCATTCCATAGAAGCATCATGCCAACCATTAAGCGATCAACTTGCTGACATAATTAGATCTCCTACACATTCTTATGCATAACACATATCTCATGGGCAACCACAACATAGAATTGGTGAACCAACAGTGTAAGGTCCAAATATTCATAGAGAAAGAAGGTATGACAAATTAAGAAAATAAGGTCCAGTTAACTTCAGTGGTACCATAGATCTATCAGCAGTAGAGACATGGCTAAAAATAACACAGAGAGTTTTAAATATGATGAAATGCACACCAAAAGAAAAGTTTGATTATGCAGTGTCACTATTATAGGGGGATGCATATGATTGGTGGGAAACCATTCTACGGAGTGACGTCGAGCCTCTAGTGTTTACATGAGATGATTTTCTTTATGAGTTCAACAATAATTACATGCTAGAAGTGTACAAAAATGATAAAAGAAAGGAATTTCTAAACCTAAAGCAGGAGGAGATGACTATAGACGAGTATGAGGTAAAATTTAATCAATTATCTCATTATGCATCCTTCATGGTAGCCACTGACAAAGACAAATGTCAAAAGTTTATAGAGGGACTGAGATATGAGATCAGAAGTAAGATCATAGCTATAGATCTTGAAAGTTGTACCAAGCTAAAAGCTACTGCAATTAGGGTAGAAAGATTATAAAAAGAAAGGATAGAGCAACAAGTAAAAAGAGGGTCTATTGAGTTTATGGGAAATTTTAACAAAAAAAAAAAGGCAAATGTGGAGATTATATGCCATCTCAGCCTAGTGCTAGGGGTGGTTACTCTAGCTATAGAGGCTAAGGATTAGGAGTTTCATCATATATAGGCAGAGGTCAGGGCTAAGTTATGCAACAATGACCCTCATGTGTACATTATGGCAGGCAACATATAGGTGAATGTAGAAAATTGATTAGTGGGGGCTACTTTTGCGATTTTTTTATCATATGCTTAAAGATTGTCTTGAAATATCCATAATGTTAGAGGGAGGCAGAGGCAAAGGTAGAGCTATATATGAGTCCACAGTTGAAGTTTCAAAATCAAATAGAGTTGGAGTATCATTTGGCAGAGGTAGAGGCAGAGGTAGAACAACCATAATTGGCCAAGGTATGAGCATATTAGAAGGTCAAAGTTCTAAATCCCTGATACATGCCATAATATTTGCCATGACTAAGCAAGAAGTTATTGTTGCTCCATAAGTAATCAATGGTAAACTTTTTCCCATGATTTAAAAGTGGATGCATTAATTGATCCTGGCTCCAAATATTCATTCATTTCATTGAACATGGCATCACAATTATGTAGTAAGCATCAACCTTTAGGTTTTAATCTATATGTTAGTACTCCTTTGAGAGATGTTATGATTGTGTATAAGGTATGTCATGATTGTGTGATTCACATTGATAACATTAAGTT
Organism: Omphalea diandra; assembly: GCA_949677035.1. Lineage (NCBI taxonomy): Eukaryota > Viridiplantae > Streptophyta > Magnoliopsida > Malpighiales > Euphorbiaceae > Omphalea > Omphalea diandra. Next base: position 26,335 of record CATIWR010014930.1, on the reverse strand, counting down.
GAATGTTAATTTAGTACTATTGCCACTTCATGAATTTGATGTGATACTAGGTATGGACTGGTTGTCCAAATATCATGCAAGAGTGAATTATTTTACAAAGGAAGGTATTATGAAATTTTCAAATTATACAAGGGTGGTGTTTTAAGGGGAAAGGCAAATTGGACCTGCATGTCTTGTTTCTGCTATCAAGGCTTTTCACGTGATTAAGAGTGGTTGTGATGCTTATTTAGCACATGTGATAGATATAAGGTTCACAAATGAATTACCTGAGAATATTTTTATGGTAGATGAGTTTCCAGATGTGTTCCTAGCTAACTTACATAGTTTGCCATCTGGTAGAGAGATAGAATTCAGAATTAAGTTAGTCCCAATAATTGCAATGATATCCATTCCACCTTATAAGATAGCTCCAACTGAGTTAAGAGAATTAATGATTTAGATGTAGGTACTACTTGGAAAAGGATTCATCAAAACTAGTGTGTCACCTTAGAATGCTCTAGAATTATTTGCTAAAAAGAAAATGGGACAATGAGGCTATGTATTGATTACAGGTAGTTAAATCGGGTTACCATGAAGAATAATTATCCTTTGCCAAGGATAGATGATTTTTTTGATTAGTTATAAGGAGCACGAGTATTTTCTAAAATTGATCTAAATTAGGATATTATCAGCTCAAAATTTCAAACCTAGATGTACCAAAGACAACTTTTTAGAACTAGGTATAGGTATTATGAGTTTTTAGTGATGCCATTTGGTTTGATTAATGCACCAGCTGTGTTTATAGCTCTTATGAACAAAGTATTCCAGCCTTACTTAGACAAATTTGTAATTGTGTTCATTGATGACATGCTGGTGTATTGAAGGAGCAAAGAGGAGCGTGAGCAACATTTAAGGAATGTGTTATAATTTTTTAGAGAAAAATAACTATTTGCTAAATTAAGCAAGTGTGAGTTCTAGATTGAACATGTGATATTTTTAGGATATATAGTTTTTAAAAAGGGCATAGAAGTGGATCCAAACAAAACTAAAGCAATAGTAAAATAGGAAACCCTAAGGAATGTTGCAGAAGTCCAAAGTTTCTTAGGACTAGCTAGGTATTATCATCAATTTGTTGAGAGGTTTTCATTTATAACTACTCATTTGACTAAGTTACTTTGGAAAAATGTAGCATTTCAGTGGTCTAAAGTATGTTAGGAGAGTTTTAATATATTAAAAGATAAATTGGCATATGCTCTAGTGTTAGCCATTCCTATCGGTAATGGAGGATTTGTAGTATAAAGTGATGCCTCTCATCAAGATTTGGGATGTGTTTTAACGTAACATGGTAAGGTAATTGTATATGCATCTAGATAACTAAAGCCTTATGAATTATCTTACCCAGTGCATGACCCATAACTTATTGCCGTTATGTTTGCTTTGAGAATATGGAGACATTACTTGTATGGAGAAAATTCTTAGATATTTGTAGATCACAAGAGCTTGAAGTATTTGATGAGCCAAAAAGAATTAAACATGAGACAAAGGCAGTGGTTAGAACTTCTAAAAGATTATGATTACACCATTAAGTATCGCCCTGGAAAGGCAAATGTGGTTACTGATGCTTTGAGCAGGAAATCAAGAAGTGATTATAGGTATTTCCATTATCTTATTTAGTTCAATTACAAGCTATGAATATGGAACTAAACATACAAAAGAATAGGGTATTGATTGCTACTTTTGAAGTGAGACCAATGTTGCATGATTGAATTAAAGAAGCACAGGGCAAGGATCCAAAATTACATAGAATTATTGAAATAGTAAAACAAGGGAGGCATGGTGATTTTGATATTTGAAATGATGCCTTGATGTTGGGTTCTCGCATTTGTATGCCTAATGTTGATAACTTGGAAAGAGAAATCATATAAGAAGTACATAATGCTCCATATGCCATGCACCCCAGAATGATGAAAATGTAAAATACCCTGCGATCTCATTTTTGGTGGCCTAAAATGAAGAAAGATATAACAACCTATGTTTTAACATGTTTGACTTACTAGTTGATTAAAATAGAACATCAAGCACTAGTTGGAAAATTGAAACCATTGATGATTCCACTATGGAAATGGAAAAGAATAACCATGGACTTTGTATATGGGTTACCAATAACTTTGAAGAAAAATGATGCTTGGGTGATCATTGATAGACTAACTAAGTCAGTTCACTTTTTGTCTATTTGATGGGGTAGCTCACATAAGCACTTAGCCAAGAAATATGTGGATGAAATTGTCAAATTACATGGCGTTCAAGTGTCATTGTATTAGATAGAGATCCATGATTTGCATCACAATTTTTGGTCAGTTTGCAATAGGCTTTGGGTACTAAGTTGAGTTTCAGTACTACTTTTCAACCTCAGATATATAGGCAATTAGAAAGGACAATTCAGACACTTGAAAACATGTTTCAAGCTTGCATGATAGAATTCAAAGGTGTATAGGATGAATTTATTTCCTTAATTGAATTTACTTATAATAATCATTATCATCACAGTATATAGATGGCACCATATGAAATACTATATGGAAGAAAATGTCAAAGTCTTATCTATTGCAATAAAGAAGGGATGCATGTTTTAGAAGGGCCAAAACTAGTGCAAGACACTTTAGACAAGGTGAAGGTAATCAAGAGCAAACTTAAAGCAGCATAAGACAGACAAAAGAGCTATGCAGACTAACACAAAAGAGAAATGGAATACGAGGTGGGAGACAAAGTGTTTCTTCGAGTTTCACCATGGAAAGAAATAATTTGATTTTCCAAGAAGGGGAAACTGAGTCCTTGATACATAGGACCATATGATCTTATAAAAAATTAGTCCATTAGCTTACAGGCTAGCACTACTACTAGAGATGACACAGATTCACGATGTATTCCATGTGAGTATGCTTATAAAGTATCGGTCTGATCCTAGACATATACTTAGGGATCTAGTAATAACAATTACAGATGATGTAAGTTACATTAAAAAATCAGTGAAAAATCATCAGGTATAAGAGAAAATAGTTGTGAAATCAAGAAATCCCTTTGGTTAATGGAAAAACCACTCATAAAAAGAGGCTACATGGGAAACTAGAGAGAACATTAAACAATAATATCCATATTTGTTTACAAGTATCAAATTTCGCGAATGAAATTCTTCATAAGAGGGGAAGAGATGTAATATCCCTATCCATATTCATTGGCATTCTTACATGAACATACTCATTATATAAATGATTTGCAATCCCACATGAACATATGCAATGGATAAATGATCATTGAGACATGAGAATTGGATAAGCACAACGATGACACTTGCACCATTGCATTTGGGACGCTTAAACATATATGTAATATTTGTATTATTGTATGGAAAATTACCTTATGTTATGTGCATGATATAGTATCATCAATAATGGTGTTTTAGATCTTATTTAAAATTATAAGGAGCATGTATGGATTAGGAGATGGATGGAGGTGATGCATGAGTGAAAAAGAGGGACTAAAAGAGGAAAAGTGAATTTCCAACCAATCGAAATGAGACACCATGATTTTGTTATATTATAATAGGGTTACAAATTGAATTTTTAATCCTTTAGGAGCATAATAGAGAGGATAAATGTAAGAGGCAGTAGAAGAAAAAGAGAGTTGAGGAAGAAAGAAAGAAAAGAAGAAGAAAAAAAAAAAAGGAGAGGGAGAAGAGTGAGCTACCTAGGAAGAAATCCTAAGCTTTTATGGTTTTAAGAGAATAGGATCTTAACACTTTGAGGAAGCTCTATGGGGAGAACCAAACCTATCATCAAGTTTGGTCACATCAAAAAGTGAGTAAATCCATAATTAGATTCTAATGTCTATATCTGATAATTTTATGATATGATTATGTCCTATTATATGTATATGTGATTGAATTGTTACATTTTACATGTGAGTATAAGTCAAGTGAGAATTTTATACTCTTAATGATTACTTGGTATAACATTGTGAATGAACACTTGCATATGGAACTAAAAGGATGTTTTGATCGGCTTGACAAACACTTGCAAATCACTTGGAAGAGGGATCGATATGTCTTATTCATGTTGATCAAATGATTCACTTGTTATATGCTGGCAAGCAAAATCAAATGTCACTTGAATCACATGAATTTTCGAGAGTAGTGTTTGCTTTGCAAGATCATGACAAAAAAATCAATCCATTGTATTTGCACTTACACAGTCAATTCTTATACTTGTAATGTATCCTGATGATATTTGATTATTGGTTGTGTGATAAGAATCTGATTATTATTTTTATTCATTAAGTCACAACTCACCAAATCACAATTATGTTTTTTAGATACTGAAGCATAGGGTTTGGATACTTTGGTTCATAGAGTTTTGCAGGAGTTGGACACCTAAAAACATGCTAAATGCACTTTCCTAATGAGATAAGCAAGAAAAGAAAGCCTTGTGATTGGTCCATATGGCATTTGGTCATCACAAGGAAAGATCCTACAATAGTCTTTCTTAAGTTACTTACAAGCATAAAAGACTAATAAAATATCCTTAAGATATAAGGAAAATCAAATTAGGCCAGTAAGAAAGAGGTTGGATGAATTTAGGAAGATAATGCCAACTAAGCAAAATCTTGGTGTATTTTAGACTTTAACTTTGACTTAGACTTTACCTTGATGATGTGGACTTTGACTCATCCCTATCCATCCATGTTGATGCCACTTAAACTTGTGTTAGGACATTTTATCTAGTCTTAATTAAAACATTATCCATTATGTCCTAATTAACACAATCTTATCCATTTATGCCTTGTTCACACTTGTCTTAACATGAAATTTGGCACTTTGTTCAAATTTATTTAGCTTGTTAGGGGGCATATAGAAAGTATCCACAACTAAAATTACATTTAGATGGGCTTAATTTAGGCTTGACAATGAACCATTAATTCCATCCGCTAAAGTCCATGCTCTATCTTTTGGGTTTTAAGTTCCATGTACCACTCCTTTAGTCCATTGTGCTTGAGGGATTCATTCATATCATAAAGGAAAATAAAACATCTTCTTGTATGAAACTTCATTTTCTGATGTACTTAATCCTTGAGGTGTGTGCTTATATCTAGAAAAATCACAAAACTTGCATGTCCTATAGTCACTGTCATCACCCCAATATAACATGCAATTATTCTTGCAATAATGAATCTTCTTAACTAGAAGACTTAAATCTTGCATCAATTTCATAGTGCTATAAAAACTATCAACCATCATATAATCTTCAGGTAACGACTCATTGTACCATTGTGAAATATAATTGTAACACCTTTCAGATAAAATGGTACTCAGATGTGATATTCATTAGTCATGTAACTGAGGATAACTTAAAATGTTTTTTTGACAACCAAGCCATAAATCCTCATTAGCTACATCAAATATATCATACAAGTTTTGAGATGTCAGATTCAAAGCTTCACTCAATCTAACCCAATCAAACTATGGACCAGTAGCATCCAATACCATGGATTGCACTAGGTTTTAGTTCATCATGACATAAATTACCAACTAGAAGCTCAAATTCATTAGTAGTTGATGTTCTAGAACCACACACTTCACCATATAAATATCATTCATAATACCCAATGACAAAACCCCTTAGCATAATATGCAACATTACTGTATTAGGGTCAAAATAACCACGATTTTGTTACTTCTTATGATTACACAAACATCTAATCTTAAGTCCATCCATAAATTTATGTTGAGAACTCACAAATTAAATGAAATGGTTCACACCTTCTAAGAATTCTACCTGTAGTAAACCATCTTTAAGCCTATAATACATCCAATTCCTATCTGATCTCATTATTAGGTCTTGTAAAATTGTGAAATAACAATGTAGATATATATTATTTTCCATTTTAATATTTTTGAGATTATGTGTTGTTTCATATCTAATACTATCTTCTTATCTCTCCAGCCTTATAAGATAAGTACCTAACCCATTTAGAAATTCATTCTCATATAACTGGTTGTTGTAATAATATAGTTCACACGATGACTGAAATTTTGACAGCATCTCACTATAATTCTCCTAATGCACTGAAATGAAAATGTTTTTCAATATTTATCACTATGCACTAAGAGAATGTGCAAGAGATAAATAATCGAAATTCATAACAATATAATGAATTGTATTGTGTACTGTTGGTTATATTATATAATGAAAATTTTAAACTGTCCACTTTGGACATTTCAGTATGATCTCATCATCCAATGAGAATAACATTAAACGAGTATCTAAGTATATACCTATATATTATTCTATGAAATTGACTGAAAATTTAATGAAATTTCGTATAAATTACATATTAGTTCGGTATTTTACTTTTAATAAAAATAAAAACAAAATTCAAGAAAAAACATTAAATTTAAACATATAAGAATTCAACATTAAGTTCAAAATAACATTAAATCCAAATAGGTAAAAAGTTAAGTTAAAAATAAACATACCATTAAGTATGAAACTTTTATGGCATATTGTTAATTTTGTTCAAAATCTTTAGAATTTTTGAGTATTTTATGACATTCGCCCTTATTTTATAATTTTGAAGGCAATAGTTTTTTTTTTATATAATTTATTTAAAATTTTGAACTTTTTGGCCAATTTTGGATAAGTAAATTTTTTTATATAAGTTATATCTTTAATTATTATCAATTTTTAAGCAATTTAAGTCAATATAATTTTTGAGTATTTTATAGAATTCTTCTTTAATTTTAAATTTTTAAGGCAATGGTTACTGATAATAGGGAAAATTTTTAGTTTTTTGGCAAATTTTGAACGAATACATTTTTTATAGGTTATTTCATTGATTATATTATTAATTTTTAAACAATTCATGTCAATATAATTTTTAAGTATTTTATCGAGTTTGTCATCAATTTTTATTTTATGGTAGTACTTCTTTAAAAATTATGTGTATAATTCTCATTTTATCATGAAATTTTGGGCAAATAATTTTTTTACACATCTTATGTCATTAATTATATTATAATGTTTTTTGCAATTCAGTCAATATAATTTTGAAGTATTTAATAGTATTTATTTTTTATTTCTCATTTCATGGCAATTAACATTTTTATATTTTATGTTTTTAATTTTTAGGTAATTTAAGTCATTTTTTATTTATTGAATATTTTATGCAATCTTATTATCTTATTATACAATTTTATAAAACTTAAATTTTATTACATACAAAGATACATAAATTTTATTACATACAAAGATATATACATATAAATATTAAACAAACAAATATTTTATAATATCATTCAAATAATTCATATAATACCAAATTTTACATTTTATTGATATTTTTAATTCATAAAACTTTTAAATTAAATATCTACTTTTTGAAGGACAAAAATCACAAATTCCATGAAAAGATATTTTAACTTAAGCACAATATGAAAAATTATAAATGACACATATCATATAAAATTTCTATAATTTAATTAAATTACAATAATTTTACAAATTAAATGTACACTTAAATTACTAAATTTAATGAATTTAAAATTTCTAAATTTCCAAAATTAAATTAAATTACACTTGATTTACTAAATTTAATTAAAATATCTACAATTTTCCAAATTTAATTAAATTACAGTTGAATTACTAAAATTTAATTAAAATTTCTAAAATTTTCTTAACATTCTAAATTTAATTAAAATTTCTTAAATTTACTTTCATTACACATAAATTTCTAAAATTTAATTAAATTACACTTAAATTAGTCATTAAATATTATTAAAATTTCTAAAATTTTTTAAAATTTCTCAAATTTAATTAAATTACTAAAATTTAATTAAAATTTCTTAACTTACTAAATTTATTAAAATTTCTAAAATTTTATTTCATTACTTAAATTTCTAAAATTTAATTAAATTACACTTAAGTTAGTCATTAAATACTACTAAAATTTATAAAATTTAAATTAATGAAATTTAATTAAAATTTTAAAATTTTAATAAATTACACATAAATTACTAAATTTTGTTGAAATTCCTAAAATTTAATTTCATTATTGTGACTTGACATCCCATTGAGTAATCATTTCTAAAGTATGTGCATTAACTCATTCATAAAACATGAAGTACTAAAGTTACATGACATCATTAAAATTATCCTATGCCATCCCCTTATCTTTAAAAGACCTTTTGTTAATTATTTTAAATACTATGCATCTTTAATAGATTGTATACTAACCCAACTTTGATTAGATTGCTAAACAATAACTTCAAAATGCAAATTGGATACAATCTCTAGTATACTCTTCCTGAAAGAAAATATAAAGCAAAGGAGTGACTTGCATACTTAGTAAAAGCATACTGATGCTTCAAGCACAAATAAAATAACAAGTATTTAAATATTAATAACTCATCATCTCATCCATGCACAAAATAAAGAGTTTTTAATCTTTAATCATGCACAAGTTATCAAATATTATTGCCACATAGACTGTTATATTTTGTTGCCATATAAGCTATAAAATATCATTGTTATACATGTTATCAAATATTGTTGTCACACAGACTGCCAAATGTTGTTGGTAGGCTATCATATTTGTTGCCATATAGGCTATCAAATGTTGTTGCCACATAGGCTATCATATATTATTGTCACACTGGTTATAGATCATTACCATAATGCTATAGATTATTGCCACATAAGCTATCATTGTTGTTGCCACATAGGCTATCAAATATTCTACCACATAGGTTACAATATATTATTTCTTGCTTAAGCAATATCAAGTAATGGTCCTTTTGTAAATCATTTATAAATATAACAAAATTCTTGCAATATAATGACTAATTGTAATACCTATTAAACTTGGCAATCCATATCATAACATACTTTTATTCTTAAGTAACAACTTATCAATATATAATAAGAATAAATAATTCAAGAATATAACAATCCTTTCATCAAAGTGTTCATTAATATCATCTCATTAAACAACAATTCAATCCAAAGAGTATAAGTTCATAGCATTTAATTAATCATGTGTTTAAGTACTATTAATTATTTACTTATGGCCTCTTTCAAGGTACTGATGGTCCCACCTTATTTCTAATATTATCTTCAATGACTTGAGGACCCTTTACCAAAGCTTAAAAACCTCAAGATATCTTCTAAGGTAACTTCTTCTTCTTCTTTTTATTTCTTCTCTTCTTTCTTTCCTTATTTCTTTCTTAATTTGCTTTTCTTCTTCTATTGTACTTTTAACTTTTCTCGTCTCTTACTAGCCCTTAACAGTAGAGAATTCCAATTTATAGTTTTATCTTAATAAGACAAAAGATTGGTCGCTTGTTCCTATTGGTTGAAAGTTGAAATTTTCTCTTTTAATCCCTTTTCCTCACTTCTTCATCACCTCTATCCATCTCCCAATCCTCATATGCTCTTTGTACTTTTAATAAGTTCTAAAACACCATTATTTAAAATACTATTACATGCACACAACATATGACAATTTGCCATGCCACTATGCAAACATCAAATTAATATTAAGATGCCTCAAATGCAATAATGTAAGTGTTATTGTCATGCTTACGCCATGTGATGCATATATTCAAATATAAAATAATTAAAATGCATATGAATTGGGTTGATAAAGGTACAATTACACTTCAATTTATAAATTTTTATTAAATTACACTGAAATTAGTCAATTTAAATATTACTAAAATTTCTACAAATTTCAAATTTAATAAAATTACAATTAAATTATTAAATTTAATTAACATTTCTAAAACTTCATAAAAATTACACTTAAATTACTAAATTTAATTTAAATTTCTAAATTTTACACTTGAGTTTCTCAAATTTCATTAAATTACACTTAAATTAATCATTAAACACTGCTAAAATTGCCACAATTTCTCAATTTTAATTAAATTACACATAAATTACTAAATTAAACAAACATATTAAGTTATTGAATTTAATAAACTTACATTGAAATTAGTAAATTTTTTAAGTTTATTAAATTACTAAAGTTATTAAATTTACAAATTTTACACCAAATTTCTATTAAATTTATACAATAAGTTATATAACTTATCAAAATTCACCAACAAAATTCATCAAAATATTCACAACATATTTCACTAAAATTCATCATAATAAAATTCATATAAATAAATATAAATAAAAATTCCATAAATTATATAAATTATCTAATTTCATTTCCCGCAAAAATTATACAAATTCTCAATATTGTAAAATTTATATAACTTACAAAAATTGTGATGTAAATAGCCAAAGCAAGTTAGTAAATGATCCAGTTCAACTTTAAGGCCCAATAATAAGGGGAAGGGTAAAGAAATTTAAGGAGAGAATGAGAGCATTCATGCAACAAAGAGTTAAACTTGGATTAGCCCAAGAAGAGCAAAGGATGCGTAAAGCCCAATTAAAAGTTGATGGGAGATTAAACTCTTCAAATGGACAACTTAACTTAATGCAGTGGAGCCTAACTTGTGGAGAGCACCCAAGCATAACCCAATTCGGCCAAGGCATGTAAAAAGAAGCCCAAAGAATGTAAAAGGAAGCCCAAGTCATGTAAGTAAGGAAATAAGGCCCAAAGTTAAAGATTCTTGCAAGATTTCCTTAGTTAACAATGTTTCCTAATGCCATAAGGATTTCCTCATTAGGCTGAATCCTTTCCCTTTTTTTTCTTTTGTTTTGTCTACAAAGAGTTATTCTTTAGTTAGGAAAGTATCTTATCTAATCTAGTTAACCAATCATAATGTTTCTTTAATTTTCCTATTTAGTTTAGGATTGTCTTTTCCTTATTACATTAGGAAATATTGAATTCTGTTAGGGAATGTAAACTAAATTCTAATTGATTTTGGATTAAGCATTGCAAGCCTATAAATAGCCCTTATATTCTACCAAGAAGGCATTCATTCAATCAATATTATTAGTGTTAACAAATTTGCTTATAAGATTAAATTCTCTTCTTGAGTTCTTGATTGGACTTGGTGAGATTATTAAGTGAAGACTTAATAATTTCACAAACTTGTTAATTCTGATCTTAAATTGGCTTGGCTGATTTATGGATTGAGTTAACACAACTTTGAATATTTATAACTTAGGTTACTAGAAACAAGTTTTCTAGTGGTCTGTCAAGTTGGGATTTGAAGATCAAAACTCCAATACCTGGTTTGAGAGATTTTGGGTAACTATTCCTTAGCATACAGATAAAGATCAATCCAATCTTATTCATATCATTTGGTATCAGAGCTAAGGATTCAAATCAAGTAAGTTATCTCTAAAATTCATTATTCTTTGTGTTCTTATTATTTTTGCATCAATTTGGGTCCTATCTCTTTCATAGGGCTCTAATTCTATTTGTTCTTATTCTATCATATTTAATTATACTTTCTTTACTTTTCTTCCATCAAATTAGTTTTTTTTATCATATTTAATCACTCTTTTATGTTTAATTCTAGTTCTAGACCATTAGCACTAAGAAAATCACAAAAAGATTACATATTGCTAAATTAGCAAGTTTCCTAACTTCATTATGTTTCCTTTTGTTTCATGCATCTCGATTCATTTCTCTTTGTGTCCTAAGCATTCTTTGTGTTTATTTGTGTGTCTAAGGCTAAACCAAAGTCATCCAAATTCAAAGAAAAGTGCAAATTATGATTAGCACTCAATTTCTCCAATTCTGCTTTCATTAGTTTATTTGCATTGTTAAGTTGCTCTTTGTGCTTCTTTTGATTCCAAATTCTATTTCAGCTTTCAAAAAATAAAAAGGAAAAAAACATTAAAGGAAAAACATAAAAAAAGAAAACAAAAGAGAAAAAGGAAAGAAAGAAAAGAAGCTAAAGGTCACATTGAACTTGTTTGCAAACTATGTAGCCAATTTTGAAGTTTGCATTAGTATTCGGCCTAGGCTATAAAATCCCATTAATTTCAAGTTTAATTTCAGTCTTGACACTTCAAAATTCCTTTTTTATCTTAAAATTTTGATTAGGTCTTTAAAGATTTATTTCTTACACCAATTGTATTGATTCTAAATCCTTTATTTACTAAGTCTTTTTAAGGTTAGTTTGCTTGTTTGTGTTTGGTTTAGGCTTGAATTCAACATAAAATAACTTGAGTCCTTAAATAACTTAAAGAAAAGAATCAAAAAGAGGTAAAAGGCAAGAGTAGTGACCTTAAAAGAGAGTAAAAACCTATTTTGAGTTAAACACAAGTGTGAGTACTATCTTTTGAGTGTAAACATATGAGGGTGTGTTTGGTGAGGTTTTCTTTTATTATTTACTAACCATGGTAGATCCTAAAGAAGGATCTGATTGAAAGTTGTTCATGAAAGCTTCAAAAGCTCATATCGCCTAAATTGAGAAGCAATTCCAAGCAATGCATGACAAGATTGAAAGCTTGCAAATTGCTTAGAATTCCAACACCACCCATACCAATTATAAGCAACCAAAGTGTGGGAGGATTATTCAAGATGATAAGGACAATGATTCTAGGAAGGGCTACTCACAAAGATCTAATAAGCAAGATGATAATCTCAATATCATCAAGATCAAGATTTCTACCTTTAGTGGTTCCAATAATCTAGAAGCCTATCTATGTTGGTAAAAAAAAGGTAGATTTTATTTTTGATTGTCATAATTATAGTGAGGATAAAAGGGTTAAATTAGCTGCTATTGAATTTATGGGATATGCTCTTAAATGGTGGGATCAAATTAGAAGTATTAGAAGAAGATGTGGGGATCCGCCAATTTATACTTGGGTAGATATGAAGAGGGCCATGATAAATAGATTTGTTCATAGTTATTACCTTAGAGATATACGTAAAAAGTTACAAAGACTTATACAAGGAAATAGGAGTGTGGAAAAGTATTATCAAGATCTTGAAATCGCCTTGATGAGGGCATAACTTGAAGAGCCTATGGAGGAAACTTTGGCACGTTTTCTTGCTGGTCTCAATAGAGAAATTGCCAATGAAGTTGAGCTAAAGCAATATGATACTTTGGAGGAGTTGTATCACCTTGCAATTGTGGGGGAGAGATAACATAAAAGTAGGCATTATTAACCCAATTTCAATTCAGTTTCTTGGACTAACAAGTTTAAAAATGGCTAAAGCCCAATAATAGGCCCAAGATCATACCACCAAAAAAGGAAGGAGAAATCAAGCCCAACTCCAATGCTAAGGGTTGAACTCCCTAAAAGGCCAAGTTCAATTATTTGCTTTATTTGACAAGGAAGAGGACACATGACATGTGATTACCCCAATAAGTGGACCGTGGTTTTGCGTGATGGAAATAGAGTAAGTGATGATAAGGATGATGGTTATGCAACCGACCCCAATTCAAAGGGAAAGTATTTTTCATTCTAGGTGTAGGATAAGTGGTAATTTATGTCTTACTATTATTGATAGTGGTAGTTGCACTAATGCGACTAGTACCTATGTTATTGAAAGGCTAAATTTACCAACCATGAAACATCCTAAACCTTATAACTTGCAATGGCTAAATGATAGTGGGGAAAGTAAACGTCACTAAGCAAGTTTTGATATCATTTTCTATTGGTAGATATAAGGATGAGGTGCTTTGTTATGTTATTCCTATGTAAGCTAGCCATATACTTTTGGGTCGACCATGGAAATTGGATAGGCGAGCCAAACATAATGGGTTCTCTAATACTTATGAGTTTGATTTTAGGGACAAGTATATTGTTTTGTATTCTTTAACACCTCAATAAATTTTTGAGGACCAAAAAGTAATGAGAGAGAGAGAAAACACATTCAACCAAGAAAAAAGAAAAAGTAATGCTGCAAAAAGAGAATAGTGAGAAAACCAATGAGGGGCGTGAGATTAGAGTGGGAAAAGGAGAGCAAAGAGGGGATGCCCATAAAAAGAAGTGAGGGGCATGCAAAAGGAGAGGGTGTGAAAAAAACTATATTTGGAAAAGAGAGGGATGTGAGGAAGGCTTTACTAGCCAAGACACCCATGGCTATGCTTTTGTATAAAGATGTGAAACTAACATGTTTTTCTTTTAGTGATGATCTAACCAATATTCTTCCTAGTGGTTTTGTTTCCTTATTGCATAACTTTTCAGATTTGTTTCCAGAGGATGTGCCCAAAGGATTGCCACCCTTAAGAGGAATTGAGCACCAAATTGATTTCATTCCAAGCTCTTAAATTTCAAATAGGCCAGCTTATAGAAGCAACCCTGAGGAGACAAAGGAGCTTCAAAGGCAAGTAGAAGAGCTCATGGAAAAAGGTTTGGTAAGGGAAAGTATGAGTCCTTGTGCTATTCCTATTTTATTAGTGCCTAAAAAGGATGAATCTTGGCGTATGTATGTTGATTATAGGGCCATTAATAAGATAACCAATAAGTATAGGCATCTAATTCCTAGGTTAGATGACATGTTAGATGAATTGCATGGTTCATGCATGTTTTCTAAAATTTATTTGAAAAGTGGTTATCATCAAATTAGGATGTGTGAAGGGGATGAATGGAAAACAACTTTTAAAACTAAATATGGATTGTATGAATGGTTAGTTATGCCTTTTGGGCTAACTAATGCCCTTAGCCCTTTCATGAGATTGATGAACCATATCTTACGTGCATACTTAGGAAAATTTGTAGTTGTTTATTTTGATGACATTTTTGTTTATTCTAAGATAAGACTTTAGAAGAGGATTTAGAGCATGAAAGGTTAGTTTTTAAAGTTTTGCGAAAAGAAAAGTTGTACATTTACTTTAAAAGTATTTTTTTGTACTTCTAAACCTGTTTTTCTAGGTTTTATTATTAGCAAAGATGAAATAAAAGTTGATGAAGAAAAGGTAAGTGCCATCAAGGCATGGCTAATTCCATCTAGTGTAAGTGAGGTAAAGTTTTTTCATGGTTTAACAAGTTTTTATAGGAGGTTTGTAAAGGATTTTAACACTATTGCAGCTCCCTTAATTGAAATTATCAAAGAGAGCGTTGGTTTTAAATAGAGAGAGACACAACAACATCTTTTGACTTGTTGAAATCTAAATTAATTAGTGCACATTTATTAGCTTTGCTTAACTTTGCCAATACTTTTGAAATTGAATGTGATACCTCAAGTTTAGGTATTGGAGCTATTTTAATGCAAAAAGGAAGACCCATAGCTTACTTTAGTGAAAAACTTAATGGACCTTTTCAAGTCTTAGAGAGGGTTAATGATAATGCTTACAAGTTAGACTTACCTAATGATTGTAATGTTTGTGCTACATTTAATGTTACTGATTTATCTCCTTTTGGCTTTGATGAATGTGTTGATTCAAGGACGAATCCTCTTGAGGAAGGAAGTGATGATGCAAATGGCCAAAGCAAGATAATCAAAGATCCACTTCAATTTCAAGGCCTAATCACAAGGGAAAGACTAAAGAAATTTAAAGAGGCCATTGGAGCATTCATGGCAAGATAATCAAATATCTACTTCAACTTTAAGGCCCAATCATAAGGGAAGGGCTAAAAAAGTTTAAAGAGGCCATTGGAGTGTTCATGCAACAAGGAGTTACACTTAGATTAGACCAAGAAGAGCAAAGCAGGCGTGAAGCCCAATTAAAAGATGATGGGAACTTAAACTCTTCAAATGAAGCACTTAACTTAATACAATGGAGCCTAACTATTGAAGAACAATAAATTCCAATCCAATTCTGCTAAAGCATGAAAGAAGAAGCCTAAGATGTGTAGGCAACGCAAAAAAGGCCCAAAATCAAAGATTCTTGCATGATTTCCTAAGCTGGCAATGTTTCCTAATGCTATTAGGATTTTCTCATTAGGCTGAATCCTTTTCCTTTTCTATTTAGGATTAGTTGTTCTTTAGTTAGAAAAGTATCTTGATCTAATCTTGTTAACCAATGACAATGATTTTTTAGTTTTCTTATTTAGTTTAGGATTGTCTTTTCTTTATTACATTAGGAAATATTGAATTTTGTTAAGGAATGTAACTAAATCCTAATGGTTTTGGATTAAGCATCGTAAGGTTATAAATAGCCTTCATATTCAGCCAAGAGGGGAATTCAATCAATATTGTTATTGTTAGCAATTTTGCTTGTGAGATTAAATTTTCTTCTTGAGTTCTTGGGTGGACTTGGTGAGATTATTGAGTGAAGGATTAAAATTTCACAAACTTGGTAATTCTGATCTTAAATTGGCTTGGTTGATTTAGGTTTTGAGTTAAGACAACTTTGAATCTTTATAACTTAGGTTGCTAGAAACAAGTTTTCTAGAGTAGGTTGCTAGAAACAAGTTTTCTAGAGATTTAATTGGGATTGGAAGATCAAAACTCCAATACTTGCTTTGATAGATTTGGGCAACTATTCTCAAGCATATGGGTAAGGAATCTAATATGACATTGTTCGTATCATTTAACATTTGTCGGGTCTCTTCAAATCATCCAAAAACACTAAAGTACAAATATTATAACTTTTCTTGGTTTTGTTATAGTTTTGTTATTATTTAAAACTCATTATTCAAAGTAGAGGAATGAGTCCAATGTCTTGGGGTCAAATTTTCTCCAAACATTCTGCCCATAGTATTCACAACATATTTTACATCTATATGACTTATTT
The DNA here is from genome assembly GCA_949677035.1 of Omphalea diandra. Taxonomy (NCBI): domain Eukaryota; kingdom Viridiplantae; phylum Streptophyta; class Magnoliopsida; order Malpighiales; family Euphorbiaceae; genus Omphalea; species Omphalea diandra. Next base: position 9,705 of record CATIWR010014930.1, on the reverse strand, counting down.
TCTAATAATAAATCTTACATAAACATCAATTTTATATTTTAGGATTCGATTTATAGTTATTGAAAAATTAATAAAAATTCATAAAATCTTTTCAGGACTTCCAAAATTTATAAAATGTAAAACACTATGTCAAGGAGAATAATATAATTTTATGGCATGAATTTACATTCGAGCTTATCAAGCCATTGTTGGACCACCACATGTGGTAGCTAGAGTTTGTTATTGATGGCTATTAGAAGATCAACTAAAGTCGTGTTACAGATCTTTCAACTAAGAGTTCATAGAAACTGACAACATCATCATACAAGTTATTATTTGTCTAGAATTAATTAAAAATGAATCTTTGATCAAAACTTTAACTAGCTATTTCTCCACCATCCAATCTACCTTTGAAGCGAATCAAGTGTCAATAGAAAATGTGTGGAAAGAGTTTCTATGAAAACTTGAATCACCTAAAATGAAACTCTAGTTGGAAAGTCAAGATCAAAAGAAAATTATACCTTTCATTAACCAAAACGATGCCATTTTGGTCCCTCAGATGGGATGACAACCTTTAGTGGGCATGCGCACTGGTTGTCATATGCCCAACCTCGCTCTCTCTCTCTTGATGTTTTGGTCTGATGCAAGTGTACTGTTCCTCGTTTGTTTTTGTTTTGGTAAGCCAAAATATACAATTTTGGCTTACCAAAACTGACTTATTACATTTTTTTTTTAAAATTCTTGTCCTTTTTTCTTTTGTTTTTTTAACTTCATTTATTTTTCTTTTTCATTTCATTTCTTTTTTATAAGAACTCTTTTCCCTTTTTTACATAATAATAATAGTAGTAATAATAATACAACAATTAAAATTCATATAATTAAAATCTATTTCACACAAAATATTTAATTTCATAAAATTAAATTCTCCAACTATAATTAAACTAATTTTCATAAATTAGATAAATTAATTTAAATTAAATTATTTGCATTAAACATAATTAACATTAGATTTACTTAAATAACATCATAAATGATCATTAATTAACTACCTTTCATGGCATAACATATATCTCATAAATAATTTGATTTCTAAAAATTAATGAAAATTATTTTGACATCAATAATTTATAATTAAATACAAGAAATTAAATCAATTTGGATCATATAAATACTCTTAATTAAATAAACTTAATTTTAAACTTTCAAATGAATAAAAACTTAATCAATAAACTTAAATAACTTAATATCTTTAATATCATTTAACTAAAATTTTTAAACATTTACATAACATAATATAATTAACATTAAAATTTTAATAATATACTCATATTAACTTAAATTAATTTATTAAATTTCTTAAATATTTACTTAATATAGTCAATTCACATAATGTAACTAACATTAAAATTATTTAAATCATATATTTTATTAACTTAAATTAATTTTCACAATTTTCTTAAATCTCAATAAATTTCATACTTAAATAATTAAAATTCATATCTTTAATTCCTTAAATAATCAAACTCATATTTTCTTTACATAAATCATCTTAAAAATATCAAATATCAACATATACTCATTTAAATTTAATTTTTTAAATATAAAATATTAATTAAATACAACTCATTGAACATAATTCTTAATAAATGTTATAAACTTAACTAAACATTAATCTCATTGGTATAAAATCTTCTCTTTAAAGTACTAGCACATTAAATAATCCTCTTAAACACATTAAAATACATCTAATCATTACTAAATCATTAAAATTCATAATCATATACATAAAAATTTGGAAAAATATTTTTAAAATAACATCGATAATTGAAATTTCATAAAGTCTAGTGTCAAAAGTTATAGATAACAAGGCTCCCAAAAGAATATTCAATTAGAACTTGACTAGATGAACAACTATTTAGACTGATTACCAACTTACTAAAATGCAGGTAGGCCCTAACTTTGGTTAAAACATTAGCAATAGGAGGAATGACTTTGAAGGGAACCAAACTTAATCAAATTCTAATTTGACCACCATCAATTGAATAGTAAGTACTCCTATTTCTTCAAGATACAGTTGGGGTCATTACAAACCTATCACCTAGAGGAAATTTTCAATCATGCTTAATTAGTCTACTAGCTGACTCTTTAGCAAACTTATCAACTACCCAATCTCATTATTAGAAACCATATACTCCTATTGTACTAGCCATAAGATATCCAAGTGTGATTTTTTACTCTGGCTATTGAGAATAAATTTTTTCTTTGTTAAGAGAAACCATTAAAAAAGTGGCTCAACCATAATAAAACTATGAATACAAGACAACTCGATGCATGGCCTATAGTTACTTTTTCTTTTATCAAGCTGTATCTTGGAGGTGGATAAATTATAGTATTTCTCTAAGGTTATAAAATTTCCAAGTTCATCTTATTTTTTTTATTAAAGATAATGATTTTATTGTAGAACAAATTTGCTTGCTTTTTAATTGCTTCTATAGAAGTGGTTATCAAGGCTTTTTAAAATTTAAGGCTATTTAAGAATTCTTTAACAAAAATTGCCTTTCTTAGTACACCAACCTCCCAACTAGGTCTACTGAGCTGAAAAATCATGGAGGGGAAGTTTCATATAGAATTTCACAAATCACCTATTTCTATTATTGATAGTATTTTATTTTTATAATTTTTTAGAGCTAATTTTTATGTTAATTAAGTCTATTTTAGAAAAAAATTACTAGATAATGTTTCACTTTTAGTTTGTATTTTGTAATTTTATAGGAAATCTAGAAAATTGGAGCTTATTGGTGAAATATGAGAGTTTACTGGGTCAAATTATGTAGTTTCAGAAGTTCAAGGATCAAATAAAAATTTGATCAACATTCAGGGACCCATTTTGATATTTTCTAAGACAAAGTTTGAGTCCAATTTTGATTCAAAAGTGGAAGGCCTGAGAAGACATGCTAAATTGGAAATTCACCGGCTCCAAGAAGGGGAATTTGGTTGAATTTGACTCCTAATTAGAAAAGGATTCTATTTTTCCTACTTTAAAGAGGAATATGAGACTATAAATAGGGGAGGAAAAAGAAAAAGGATGATTATGAATTATTGGATTATTATTATTTTTTAGAGAGTTTTTGTTTTGTTTTATTTTGGAGAAGAATTCATCCACAAGAGAGGATTATTGATCAACTATCAAGCTTGAAGGGAATTGAAAAATACAAAGGTTTTTATCATGAACACTTTTCTATTTTATTTTCTCTTTATTTTGATGTTGATTAGTAATTCAATTATGAATTAAAAAAGTTAGGCACTTGGGTATGATGAACCCTAAGATGAGTTTTGAATTGTGATTTTTTAGATAATACAATCTTTTCATTATTTTATGGAATTCAATTGTGTTTATTCTTTATTTTCCTTGAATTGATATATCCAGAATATTGATTCTTGTTTTAATTTTTTAAACTTAGATTGAGAAATCAAGTTATTGAATAGATCTAGCACAATTGAAAGGAGTTGCATGTACCCCTAGAGATAGGATAACATAAATCTTTCAGATTAGAGTAAAACCTAATAGTGAAATTCAAAGAACTATAATGCAATTTTAAAGGTTTTAATTAGGAAGAGATTCCAATTAATAAACCTAGAATTAGATGTTAATGATCTTAAGAAAGACTTTAACATACTAAAGGAATTTCCACGGTTCCATAAATATTGAATTAGATTGTATTGTCGAAAAAATCAATTTCTCAGTAAGTCTTAGGGGATTCAATACTTGAGTGCTATTTGTCATATTGATCACCTTTTTCTCACTCTCTATTTAATATTTTCATTATTTTGGTATGTTGAATTATTTTATTTTATTAGTTAATTAATTCACTTAAAATTGCCGGTTAAATAATAAAGAAAGAGCCAATACTAGTACGTTTAGTCCTTGAGGGATCAACACTCGATACTCCTATGCTATATTATATTCGATAGGTGCACTTGCCTATTCGATCTATAGGTGTTAGTGACAGATTGTATCAAGTTTTTGGCGCCGCTGTCAGGGACTAAAATATTAGGAATACTTTATATCTATTAATTTAGCCTTTTTTTTCTTTCGTAATTTTTCTTTTTTCTGTCCTATTTTACCCTTCTTGTTTTAGTTTTGTTATGGTTTCTAGTCTTTTTAGGGGCTTTAGCGGTTTATGACTTGAAGCAACACAACTGAGCTAGAACTTGAAGATCCTGAAATAGAGAACTTTCCATCAGAATTTAAGACAAAAGCGTAAAGAAAAGATTGAGCATAATAAAGAGATAGTAATAATGGCAGATCGCCAAATGACTATGTTTGACTACGCCAAACCCACCGTGATGGATGCTGGAACAAGCATAGTGAGACCTGCTATTGCATCCAATAATTTTGAAATCAAGCCGAATATCATTCAAATGGTGCAACAGTCAGTACAGTTTGATGGTTTGCCAGATGAGGATCTAAATTCTCATATAGCTGATTTCTTAGAAATATGCGACACTTTCAAGATCAATGGAGCTACGGATGATGCTATTCGGTTAAGGTTATTCCCATTTTCATTAAGGGGAAAGGCCAAATGGTGGTTAAATTCACTTCCGAAGGGTTCTATTACTACATGGAACCATATGACAGAGAAGTTCTTATTGAAATATTTTCCACTTGTGAAGTCAGCAAGATTAAGGAATGATATCTCATCGTTCATTCAATTTGATTCTGAGTCACTTTATGAGACATAGGAATGCTTCAAGGATTTGTTGAAAAAGTGCCTATAACATGGGTTGGATACTTGGGTTCAGATTCAAACATTCTATTGTGGATTGAATCGCATGACTCACCAAATGATAGATGCAGTGGCAGGAGGTTCTCTTAATAATAAGACACCAGAAGGTGTTCAAGCATTGATTGAGGAGATGGCAATGAATGGATATCAGTGGCAAACAAATTCAAGGAGTAACAAACTTGCCGGTATGTATAATCTTGATTCAATTACTACTTTGGTGAGTCAAGTTGAAACTTTGAATAGGAAGATTGATGGATTGGTTTTAGCACCACAAATGGGTCAAGTGTTGCAATGTGACTCGTGTGCAATGGGACATAAAAGCCAAGATTGTCTTAATATGCTTGGAATGCAACAAGAACAAGTGGACTAAATGGAAAACATTCCAAGACCACAAAATAACCCCTATAGTAACACCTATAATCCAGGATGGAGAAACCACCCAAATTTCTTATGGGGGAACAACAAAGGAATAATCCTCCACTAGGTTATAAATAACATCAACAACCACCCCAAGAAAGGAAATCAAATTTGGAAGAGCTAATGACTAAATTCATCCAAGCTTTCGATGCTTGACTCCAAGCTCAAGATGCCACATTGAAGAATCATGAAACAATGTTAAGAAATCAAGGAGCTTCCATCCACAATTTAGAAAATCAAATTAGACAGCTTGCTAAAATGATTTTAGAAAGGCCACAAGGTAGTTTGCCTAGTAATACAGAAACGAATCCTAAGGAACATTTGAAGGCAATCATCCTTAGGAGCGGAAAAGAATTACAATTTGGACCTAAAGCTTAAGTTGAGAAGAAAAGTGTAACGGAGACCCAAGACCAAGGTGTTGCACGTCCTAAACTGATTAAGGAATTCAAACCTACCATTCCATATCCTGTGAGACTTAAGAAAGATCACTTAGATGAACATTATGGTAAGTTTCTTGAACTCTTTAAGCAACTCCACATTAATTTACCATTTGTTGAAGCTTTTTCGCAGATGCCCAAGTATGCAAAATTTTTGAAAGAACTCTTAGCCAACAAAAAGAGACTTAAGGAGTTATCTAAAGTGATCCTTAGCGAGGAATGTTTGGCCATCTTACAAAACAAGCTACCTCGAAAGCTCAAGGATCTAGGGAGTTTTACTATCCCATGTCTCATTGGTGATTTGACAATTGATAGGGCTTTAGCTGATTTAGAGGTAAGCATAAACCTAATGCCTTATAAACTATTTGCTAAGTTAGGATTAGGAGAGCCTAAACCAACTAAAATGAGTATTCAATTAACTGATATATCAATTAAATACCCTAGAGGTATTATTGAGGATGTGTTGGTAAAGGTAGACAAATTCATCTTTCTCGCTGATTTTGTCATACTTGATATCGATGTCGATGTTGAAGTTTCATTAATTTTGGATCGACCATTTTTGGCTATAAGTAGAGCTTTAATTGATGTTAGTGCAGGTAAATTAGTTTTAAGGGTTGGAGATGAAGAAGTAACCTTTAAAATTTTTGATGCTTTTAAACACTCACTTGATCAAGATGACACTTGTTATTTCATTGATTCTATGAATTATGCTATTTCTGATTGTATGCAGACAATTATCTCTCAAGATCCATTAAAGCATTGTCTTGTTCAAGGTGAAGAGACAAACAAAGAAGACGGTGCGAGAAGTGAGCAAGTAGCCTATTTAGAGGCTAATGAACCAATAATAAGGGGAAAAACTTTCGAGGAGATTGATAGGAGTGAGGAACACAAATTAAAACCATCCATTGAAGACCCACCTATGTTAGAGTTGAAGAAATTGCCTGCGCATTTGGAGAATGCATTTTTGGGAAAAGATTCAAGGCTACCAGTGATTATAGCATCTGATCTGAAAGAGGAGCAAAAGAAGAAACTTTTAACTGTACTCAAAGAACACAACAGGGTAATTGCTTGGAAGATTTCAGACATAAGGGGAATTAGTCCCTCTTTCTGCACACACAAGATTCTCATGGAAGATGACTTCAAACCAGTTGTGCAACCACAAAGGAGACTAAATCCTAACATGAAAGAAGTTGTAAAAGTTGAGGTGATTAAATTACTTGATGCATGAGTAATTTACCCTATTTTTGACAGTTCTTGGGTAGGCCCTGTGCAGGTAATACCAAAGAAATGAGGAGTGACGGTTGTTCCAAATAAGAAGAATGAGTTGATTCCCATAAGAACTATCACCGGGTGGAAAGTATGCATTAACTACCGAAAATTGAATGATGCCACAAGGAAAGATCACTTCCCTTTACCCTTCATAGATCAAATGCTAGAGCGACTATCAGGGCATATGTACTATTATTTCTTATATGGTTTATCTGGTTACTTTCAAATTCCTATCGCTCCAGAGGACTAGGAAAAGACGACATTTACTTATCTCTATGACACGTTTGCTTATCATCGAATGCCATTTGGATTGTGTAATGCACCCGCTACTTTTCAGCGGTGCATGATGGCAATTTTTGATGAACTCGTGGAAAATATTATGGAAGTATTCATGGATGATTTCTCTGTTTTTGGTGACTCTTTTGATTTATGCCTTCATAATTTAGAAAGAGTGCTTAAACATTGTGAAGAGACCAATTTGGTGTTAAATTGGAAAAAGTGTCATTTTATGGTGCAAGAGGGTATAGTTTTAGGGCATAAAATGTCGTATAGAGGGATTGAGGTAGATAGAGCAAAAATTGAAACTATTTCTAAATTGCCACCCCCGACTTCAGTTAAGGCAATTAGGAGTTTTTTAGGGCATGCCGAATTTTATAGGAGGTTCATTAAGGACTTTTCTAAGATTGCTAGGCCTTTAACTAAGTTGCTTGAAAAAGATGTGGCATTTGTTTTTACTCAAGAATGTTTAGAAGCATTTAACATTCTCAAAAATAAATTGACCAATGCCCCAATCATGGTAGCACCAAATTGGACTATTCCTTTTGAACTAATGTATGATGCAAGTGATTTTAGAGTTGGTGCAGTTCTCGGACAGCGAAAAGACAAGCATTTTCAGGCCATCTACTATGCTAGCAAGACTCTCACGGACACCTAAAAGAATTACATAACTACGGAGAAGGAGTTGCTAGTGGTGGTTTTTGCGTTTGATAAATTTAGATCCTATTTGATATTGTCCAAAGTCATTGTTTATACTTACCACTTTGCTCTGTGTTATTTGCTCACTAAGTTAGATGAAAAACCTAGATTAATTCGATGGATTTTACTAATTTGGAAAAGCTCGATGAAGCCGAGATCAATGATTAATTTCCTGAGGAGCATCTTTGTAGCATTAAAAAGGTAAGTGATTTAGATGTTTCATGGTTTATTGATATCTTAAATTTCTTGGCAGGTAAAAGTTCTACCAAATGGAATGTCTCATCATCAAAAGAGAAAGTTCTTTTAGGATTTGAAAAATTACTTTTGGAAGGATCCCTACTTGTTCAAAATTTGTGCAGATCAAATTATAAAGGGATGTGTCCCAACTTCAGAAGGATGGAAAATCTTAGAGCATTGCCATGCTGGACCCATTGAAGGGCATTATAGTGCAAATAGGACAACCCAAAAAGTTTATGAATTAGGTTTTTATTGGCCAATTATCTATAAGGATGCCCAAAGGTATGTAGAGCAATGTGATAATTGCCAGCGATCAGGTAATATCTCTCGTCGTGATGAAATGCCTTAAAACTATATTTTGGTATGTGAAATATTCGATATTTGGGTTATTGACTTCATGGGCCCCTTCTTGCATTCATTTGGAAATAAATACATCCTAGTTGCTATAGATTATGTTTCTAAATGGGTTGAAGCACAAGATTTATCCACAAATGATGCTAGAGTTGTAGTTAAGTTCCTTAAAAAACTATTCTCGTGTTTTGGTACACCTCGACCAATAATAAGTGATAGGGGTACTCATTTTTGCAATGTGTAATTCAAAAAAGTGCTTCAAAAGTATAATATTACACAGAGTCGCAACCCCATATCACCCTCAAACAAGCGGTCAAGTTAAGGTAGCTAATAAGGATCTCAAACGGATTCTTGAGAAAACGGTTGCACAATCTAGGAAAGATTGGTCCCTTAAGTTAGATGATGCTCTTTGGGCTTATAGAATGACTTATAAAACACCTATTGGCACTATGTCATATAGGTTAGTTTATGGAAAAGCATGCCATTTGCCTGTAGAGCTTGAGCTTAAAGTGTATTGGGCTATCAAACTTCTTGATTTTAATCTTGACCTTGCAAGTGAGAAGCGAAAACGTCAAGTGAATGAACTCGAAGAATGGCGATTAATGACATATGAGAACTCCAAATTGTATAAGGAAAGGGCTAAAAAGTATCACGACAAGAGGATTCACCAATCTAAGTAGTTCAATGAAGGAGATCAAGTCCTTTATAACTCTCGCTTCAAATTATTCCCAGGTAAGCTCAAATCTAGATGGTCTAGACCGTTCACCGTCAAACAAATTTTTCCTTACGACATAATTGAGGTAACTCATCCTGAAAAAGGCACATTTAAAGTGAGCGGTAATCGTTTGAAACTCTATCTTAGAGGTGGATTTGATGAGAAAGTAGTTTATGAGAAGTTAGACCTTCTCAATTTTGAGTAAAAGTGCTCAAAGCTCAATTAAAATTATTTTTTAAAAAAATTTAATTATTTCAAAAAAAACCATTTAAAACATCTATTTTATATATATATATATATAAATATTTATTTAATACAAAATTATAAAAATGTAATTTGGATAGGAGTTTTAATTGATGTGATTACTTATTTATTTTTATTTTTTTTTGGTGTTTTTGTTTTGAAAAAAAAAAAGTTTAACAGAGGTTGTGTGGTGATGTGCACATCATGTGCACATCACCGCACAAAGGGATTTTATCCCTTTTGTGCCAGAGAATGTGGGGTCCCGACCACACATGAAAAAAAAAGGGATGAAATG
>CATIWR010014923.1:0-16986 GCA_949677035.1 Omphalea diandra | reverse complement strand
TCTTAATTTAAATTTATATTCAAACAAAGGTGCAAGAAAGTGTTCCAGAAAAATGGAAGTTGTTCCAACAAAATAATATTTGTAGTTCTTTATAGGTGGCTTAGATTTTGATCCGATTCTCAGATTTATATATAAAAAAATTTCAAATTTATCTAAAAAAATTATTTCATATCAGATCATATAATTTGTTATTTAATTAAATATAATTTTTGTATTTAATTAAAACCAAATATGAAGTTAAGTTCATATAGAATTACACTCAAATCATATATCATAGTTTAAATTAATTCACAATCAGCCATACAATGTACAATAATAACAAACATTCATTATAAGAAATATTATGTATTCTAATAAAAATTTATTTGATAAAATAAATTTCTCTTAATATGTAGTATTATCGTTACAAAATTAAATTTATCGTAATTATTATAAAAAATAAATAAATTTGGGATAATTTTTTTATGTTAAAATTTTTTATTATAATAAATGATCATATTATGACATAAATGTTTTCCTCATAATATTTTGTCATAATATATCTTGACATCAAATTTCTAGAGTCCATCAAATTATATATAATAAAAAATATTATCATAATAATATTCTTATTACTATATAAAGTCATTTGAGAAATTATTGTAAAATTATTTTTTCACAATAAATAAGTTTTATATTTGTAAAAATAACTTGTCATAATAAATAAGAAATTATAATTCAAACATATGAAAAAATACAATAAAATTTAAAGTAAGTTTGTTAAGAAATACAAAATACCCCAGTATTTTAAATAAAAATAAATATATATATATAATTAAAGTTAAAAATTGAATTTAATTTAATTAAATAATCTAATTATTGTATTAAATAATTTTTTTTACTTTAATTATTTTATCTTATATATTTAATAATAAAATTTATTTTTTATATTGTCGTTAGGTCAATTAGATTAGATCGTCAGATTGATCATTTGAATCAATCTAGACCCAATCTATTGGATTGTTCCAAACCGAACCCAAAAATTTTTATATCATTCTGAGGTTGTCCGAACTCAAATCAGACTTAAGTCACTTTTTCGAATGGATTCGAATTTAGTAAAAAAATTACTACCTCTATCATCACCACCTGTTATCTCTCGTTGCTCTCCAATCTACTTGTTATCTTTCACTTCACATCAAACCTTTTATTTTCTAGAAAAGCCATGGATTTAAGAAACTCAGATTTCTACTTTTCTTTTTAATTTCTTGACTCTGGTGTTTCTTTATATAAGTGTATGCAGAGATAACAGTTTTTTACTCAATCTGAATTTATTTAAAAAAATTGATCTAAATTTAATTTGATTTGAAATGATTAAAACTTTTTTGGATCAAATTCGATCTGATGTGCTCAACCCACAGATCAATCCAAATTGACTCGATCTTGATCCGACTCGCGATTCGACTTGAACAATTCGATATGAATTATTAAAATATTTAAAATTTATTTAAAAAATTAAAAATTATTTTTTATTTTCTCAATTTCATTATGTACAGTCAATTACTTAAAAAATAAGTTATATTTATTAATATTTAATTTATTAAATATTTAAATAAAAAACTGCAAATGCCTTTTTTTTAAGTATTGGAAGGAGAAAGAGAAAGAAATTATATTAATGAGATTTAAATTTTGATATTAATTTTTAAATGGTTTCACTTTACTATCGGACTAAAACGCCAATTCTTGTTGATGCCTCATTATTACTAACAAAAGCATGAGGATCATTGTTTTCTAGTTTTTTTTTTTTTAACCGAAGTTCTAAAAAGTCAAAACAATATTGTGGGACTCTATTAGTATATGAAACAAATCGAATTTAAGATCTCATTCCTTACATAATACAAGCTATGACCACACGTGCTTTTCTAATCTTTTTTATTTGTTTGTCATATGTGACAAACGAAGAGGTCGGAACACTTCTTACTAAAACTCATAAAAAATTATTAACAAAAAATATTTTTTTATTAAAAAATTAAATCATTTTTTTAAAAAATAAAGTTATTTTTTGAATTTTAATAAATTCATTTAAATTAAAAATAAATTATATAAATATATATATTTATTTTCAATAATCATTTTGAATCCTGAAATCTATCATTGGTCACCTTCAAATGGTGATGATCATCAATGATTGATGAAATTCACAAAAAAAAAAATTATTTTAATATATTTTTAACATTAAATAATAAATAATATAAACATAGCTATTTGTAGTCTAAATTTTATTATAATCTCATAAATAAAAAAAATTAATATTTTTACAATATATTTTAAATACAAGAAATTATATTTCCCCAAAGACCAAATGACTCTTAAAATTCAAATATTTTCAAATTTTGACAAAATTGGTGAAAGTTTTTAATTTTGGCAAAATTAACCAAAATTAATAAAATTTTGATAAAATTAGTCAATCCTTTTAATTTTAGCAAAATTAGACAAAACTAATAAAATTTTAGCAATAATTCAAATGGATCAAAATAAGATGATATATCACGTAATGTGACAAACCAACTGACATGAATTTTTATAAAAAATTTAGTAAAATTAGTTAACTTAGTTACTAACATCAATTAACATTATTTTAACTCAATATTTTAAAATTGATCAAAATAAAATGATATATCACGTGATGTAACAAATCAACTGACATGAATTTTTATAAAAAAAATTAGTAAAATCAATTAGCATTAATTATTAATATTATTTTAACTCAATATTTTAATATTGATAAAAAAAAGAATGATATATCACGTAACATAACAAATCAACTTACATAAATTTTTATAAAAAAAATTAGTAAAATCAGTCAACATTAGTTACTAACATTAATTAACATTATTTTAACTCAATATTTTAATATGATGCATCATCTTATTTTAATCAATTTGAATTTTAGCTAGATTTGTCAAAATTTTATTAGTTTTGGCTAATTTTATCAAAATTAAAAGAATTGATCAATTTTATCAAAACAAGAAAATGTTTAAATTTTAACATACATTTGGCCTTCTCAAAAATATTTTTCCCTTCGTGAAATAAATAAAACCTAAGTTCTCTTTAAATAATTTTAAGATATACTATTTGTATTGCATATATATATATATATATATATATATATATATATATATATATATATATATATATATATATTTAAAATAATTAATTTTAATGTTAAATTTCATATTCAAACTCAAGTCGACTTCAATTAACCCTTATTTTTTTCCCCTCTTCTTGTTATCACTTTCTTCTTCTTGTTATCACGATGTGAACAAATCCAAAATTATAGTGGACTGAAATGATAAGTAAATGTTGGTAATGAATGGAGTTGGAAGTAGATACCGAGATGGCACCCATTGTGACATTATTAGCTTATCTCAATGTTTCTTCATGGAGAATCTTTGTCAAATAGAGAAGAGAAGAAGATGGTTTGACATCATATCCTATGATATGCTTGCCATCCTTTCGAATGCCACATACAGTGCATCCACAAATATATATTGCTTTTAAATAACATAATTATGTCATCCATCCATCAAGATATGTTTTCTGGGAACATACATAAATTCACCTTTTTTAAAAAAAAATTTCCTGTCAGAGGTGATAATTTTAATTTGTTTTAGTGAAACAATCATATCTTAAAAGCATCTTCATCTGGAGTTAGCACAATCCTGTTCAAATCGAGATTTTAAAAAATTGTAGTGGAGCTGAAGTTTTAATTCTTTAAAAATAAAAAAAATTGAAACCATCTTGAAAAAATTAAGAATTGAAACATATTAAATAAAAAAATCAATCTAATTCGATTGAGTTATTAAAATTTTAATTAGTTTAATTTAAATTATGTGAATAAATTTGAGTTTCAATTTTAAACAAAAGAACCAAACTCTTAAGAAAAAAAATAATTTAAATTGTCTTTTCAATTTAATTCAATTAAATTAAATTGATAAAAACTTTTAATTACTTTAATTTAAATTATGTGAATTAATTTGATTTTCAATTTTAAACAAAAGGCCAAACTCTTAAGAAAAAAATAATTTAAATTGTCTTTTCAATTTAATTCAATTAAATTAAATTCATAAAAAAATTTTAGAAAAAATGTCACTAAAACTTTTGCTATCCATATAATCAATCATATATGATTAAATTTAGTCTCAAACCATATTTTATACAAGTGTTATAATATAATACTTTTGGCAAGTGACAATATAATATTTGTTTATTTTATTATGTGCCAAGTAAGCTAATGATTAATAATTTAATTTTTCAATTAATTAAGAAAAATATATAAAGTTCAATAATATAGAGAGCTTCTTATGTAAAAATAATTTAGAAAGTTTAATAATATAAAATTTAACATATTAATCTTTTTTATAACTTTAATAATAATAAACATTTAGTCTCCTATATAATAAAGAAAATTTTAAAAATTAAAGAGAAAAAAGGCCGATAAAAGAAAAACTATAAATTTTCTTATTTTAATCAAAATAATTATAGTATTATTAGAATTTTTTATACTAATTTAAATATAATTCTTTATTATTTTAATTAGATTATATTTTTATAGAATAATAATAAATTTAAGAATTTTTAATTATTCAACTAATTATTGAAAATAAATATTAAATTTATTTAAGTTTATTATTACAATTATATTGTGCAACATGCAGATTCACTAATTGTTAAATTTTTATATATTACAATTTGTGTAATGAGCGAATTATCCACTAACGTTATTAAAATTGGGTTGATCAATGAATCAATCAATTGATCCATTTTCAATTTGATCAATTGAATTCAATTTAATTTTAAAATATTGATATTTTGTTAAGTAAGATTTCAAAATTTATATCTTTTTATTTATAAATCTATTTTATATAAGTTAAATATCAAATCAGGAATATTTAAATGATATCAATCTTAACTATTGTAGTGAATATATACATTGATGATGAACGATAAAAATATATAAATTATTGTTATTTTATTTAACTTTTCAGTTAATTTTGTATAACTCTTATTTATTTTTAAATTTTAATTTTTCATTATTTTATTTTAAATTTATTTTTTATTCACTTATTAATAAAAAATTGTATTTATTTAAAAAATTTATATGTATTCTAGAAAATTTTTTAATTGTTTATAAATTGACATAATTTATTATCTTTATGTATATAAATATAAAATTAAAACATTAATTAATTTACATGTCTAATAATTATTTTAATCATATACATTTACATGTGCAGTAAATGCTAGTAAGACAAAATGGAGGCAGTCCATTAGCAATATTATAATACTTTTTTTTCAGGATCAAACCAGCGAGCAAGGATAAACATCTAAAATCAAGTGAACTAACACAATCTTATTCATCGCGCAACTAATAAAAGCAGAATATCAACGGAAATAATTAAAATGTGATTGCTGGACTGATCAAGTAGTACAAGCTCGAATTGGATTTCATAACGGCATTACTAGAGCACTGAAAATCATCACAGAACAGAGTCCAATAACCCTCCATGTTGTTGTTCTATTACTTGGATAAATTTGCAAAGTTCTGAAAATTTCAGAGATTACTTGAAAAGCTAACGCACATGTACAGATTCTTTTGAACAATTATAATTATTTGCTAATAACTATTATTGCTTGATTATAGTTGCAATGTATCTATACGAGACAGTAATGAAAACCATAGACAGTCCATAATAATATAACAAAAACAAAAGAAACGGTTAATACAAAATGACACTCTAAGCTTATTTTTTGGGTTTATTAAACGGAAGGAGATTACAGTAATACATCAAAGGAAAATTATAGCAATGCAAGATCAACAATAGAGGGAGATGAGAGCAATACAACAACAACAGGAAAAAAGAAACAATTACAACAGGAACAATTAATAAAAAAGATGTCCTCTTAATTATGTTGAAGATCCTTTAGAAACTTTCCTTTAATCTTCTTGAGGTTGCTAAGAGCATCTTTGACATCTATCCTCTCCTCAGGTATATCTGCACAGCATTTCACGACCAATTCCATAATAGAGGCTATGCAATCCTTTTTGGCAGAAAAATGTTGTTCACCACTCAGTAAATTGGCATCTGCAATTTGATTGACTCCACTTGGTAAGGCATTTAAATCTTTGACCCATTGCTTCATGCTCATATCCTCAGTAAACATCCCATCTGTTGGTTTTTTTCTTGCAAAAGTTTCCATCACCAGAATACCATAACTATACATATCCCCTCCTATTGAAACTAATCCTTCTGATCCATATTCTACATTCAAACCAATGAGCAAACTAGAAAAAGTATGCATAGTCATTCATACGCATAAAAGTTTTAATTCAAGTCATCTAAACTATAACAACATTACCTGGTGCCATGTACCCAACAGGAGCTAGTGTTATGGTTTGTATGACAGTGCTCTTCATCACCAAGGAGTTTCGCAAGGCCAAAGTCACTTACATGTGCAACCATATCCTCATCCAGTAGTATATTACTGGGTTTCAAATCACAATGGATCACTGGTATGTTGTCACCATAATGAAGATATTCTAGTGCTGATGCAACATCAATCATTATGTTGAGCCTCTGTGGGATGTCTAAAAAGTGGTTATGAGAATACAACCATTTTTCAAGGCTCCCTTTGGGCATGAACTCAAGAACCAAGGTTTTAAAATCATTATTAGAGCAGCTGGTGATTATTTTGACAAGATTTCGTTGGCGAATCCTTCTTCATACGTTGCACTCAACATCAAAACTCCTGGATGCTCTTTCTAGCTGTAAATTGAAAACCTTTGCTGCAATGATCATGCCATCCCGAAGAGTCCCTTGGTACACTGAGCCTAAGCTCCCTCTTCTAAGCAAGTTGATCTCGTTAAAGTTATCAGTTGCATGCTTGAGCTCTTCAATGGAAATGCTTATCCAGGTAGCCAAAGGTAATAAAGGTCCTTGAGTTGGAAGTCTCATGTTTCTTTTTCGATATTTGATGAAGACAATAAGAAAAGCCAATGCCAAAATTATTGAACCAATTGCCACCAACATGTATCTCAATTCATGATTTAACTGTCGATGAGTGGCAATTTTGCAAGGATTGAGTTGCATTCTAGGTGCGCCACAAAGTCTTTTATGTCTCATAAATGATTGAATAGAGAAGTTTGAAAAGGGAACTCCATTAGGTACTTCTCTTTGTAGGTCATTGAAAGACACATTAAATGATTTGAGATACAATAGTTTCTCCAAGGACTTTGGAATTTCTCCAGAGAGACTATTGTTTGACAAATCCAAAAATTCTAAGCTTATTGTGTCACCAAGAGATTAGGGAATAGACCCTTCTAATTTGTTATTAGACAAAGAGAGGTAAGTTAAACTTTTCATCCCACCAAAAGTAGCTGGGATATTACCAGATAACTGATTCCCTGATAAATCAATCAGTGTCACAACTTTCAAATTGGTAATTTCCCGTGGGAGAGGACGATTTAGAGAATCTGATGACAAGTTTAGTTCCAATATATCTTGAAGCCTCCACAAGGTTGAAGGTATGGTCGAAGTAAATTTATTTGCAGACATCTCGAGATTAGAGAAGTGAGATTACTAATGCATGAAGGAATTGGTCCAAACATCTCATTTCCTCCAATAGATAGGTATTCCAAACTCTGTAAATCACATAACTCAAAAGCAAAGGACCCTCGTAATCTATTACTTCCAAGATACAAAGCTTGGAACTTCCGAATTTTGTCAATTGCGGGTGGAATGCTTCCTCTCAAATCATTGTCTTCAAGATCCACAAGTATCAAGTTGCTTAAGTTGCCAATCTCTTATGGTATAGTTTCAGTAATTCCACAATCACTAGCCCAAAAATCTTCAAGATTAGAAGATAAATTTCCTAAAGAATTTGGTAGAGCTCCATTCAGAGGATTATCACTAAGGGATAAACTTCTTAATTTATTGCAGTTGGTCAAAGAGGAGAATACATTCAACCCTAAAGATGAAGATTTGGTGGTAAGTTGATTTTCCTTCAAATTGAGAAACTGAAGGTTTCCTAAATGACCAAGAGCATCAGGAATAGGTCCAAAGAATGAGTTATATGACAAGTCTAGAATAGTGAGCCCAGAAGAATTGGAGAGAGATATAGGAATGGGGCCACTAAATTCATGCACATCGATGTAAAGTTCCTTAAGATTTGGAAGATGGAGATCCAAGGTGGAGGGGAGATAGCCTGACAATTGATTATTTTCTAAACCTATTATCATCAATGTGGAATAATTATAGATTCTAGAGGGAACGACTTCAACCAAATTCTTCATTCCTAGATTAATGTATTCAAGGTTCGCAAGGCTTCCAATCTCAAATGGAATTGTACCTGCCAAATGTTAATTCAAAAGTGTCAATATCCATTTTTTTATATTATTAAAAAAACAAAACATTTTTCTGTAAACATAATTAACACATAATGCATCACAATTTTTTTTGAAGGATAACAAATAAGAAAAAGGTTCAAATTGCTTAGCTAAAATATGAGTGTCGAATAATAATTCTCAAAATTATAATTCTCATAATAAAAGTATTACATAGATAATATTTATATTATTTTATTATTAATATTATATTTAATTTATTTTGCATAATATAATACTCTATTATATTATTAATATTAGCATTGATAAAGATCTTACATTTTTTTTTCTCCTTCTTCTTCTCTTCAAGTTATTAACCTTTTACTCAGTTAATGATTCACTCCAAGAAAAAAATGTAACTCAACAATAGATGAAGAAAATTAACATTTAAAGGCATATATTAAGAGTTAATTTAATTATTCTAAGCTCTTGTTTTGGTATAATTAACCAAGTCATTATTCATTTTATATATTATAGTATTAAAATTTTTTTGGCTTTTGGTTCTTTTAAATTGTGACATCCTTTCATTTAGTTTTAGTATACTTGTCTGATATTCAAACACAAAATATCAAATATTATTCAAACACTTGAAATTTTCATAATCACTCTTCCAATAACTCAACTGTAATTCAAAATTAATTAGACCTAAGAGTTGGAAAAAAGAATAATGAAATCTTATATTTTATTGTTGTATGTGAGAGATGTAGTGAAATTCACAAACTATATGGATTTACACTCTTCAAGCAAGTTAAATTTTAAGATTTTGTTTGGTTTAATTCTTTTATCTTACAATTAAGTAATATTTATATCAATTTTGAATTTATCAACTCTGAATATGAAGTAAAATATATGTAATGAGGGAAACAAAAAATATATTTTAATGTTTAATACAGAATAATTATTAACATTTGAATTAACTAAAATTACCTAAATTTAAAAAATTGAGCCAAAAAAAAAAAACTTGAAAAGATCAAAAGAAGTAAAAGTAGATGCCTTTTGGTTTTCATTTCCATTAGAGGTGGCAAAACAGTTCAAGTGAGACGAGTTTGGATCAAATAATCTCAGGTAGCTAGGATTGGATCTCTTCGAATTGCACATAAATTGGGTTGAATTATAGGAATAAAGGTGCAAAAAAATTCAAATTGTTTTCAGGTTTGGATTCAATTAAATCGAATCACTCATATTTTTAACCTTTTAAGATCAAGTTACGAAAAAAACCTTACTTTTTTTTTAAAAAAATTCTACTGAAGATTTTTTTTTAATAAAACGCTTGAATTTTATTTTCTTAGCAATGTTATTCTTAGGGCAATTTTCAATCACTAAAATTTAGTGAAGTGGCAAGAAGAAATAATGTTTTCTTATAATAAACTCTTCACAGTTCCATGAGCAAGATCGAGGATCCCTCGACTATACTCTCCAACATAAATCTCTCCTCTTAGTCCCGCACTAACATTGACAATGATTTTAAGAAAGACATTTCATTTTAAGACTAAAACCTTAGCCGTCTAAAGTGGGTTATTTTAGCCTTTAATCTGAAAGTAATTCTTTCTTTTTAATGTTTTGGAGCTACTACAGGTATATTTTAAAGTGAGTTGTTTTACCTTATTTATTTATTTTGTTTTGTTTTATCTCTCTTCTAAGAGTTTTTATTTTAGATTTGTTATTGTGTCTCTTTTTGTGAGATTTTTTCTCTTTTTTGAGAGTTTTAGTGATTTGAGATTAATTGTTTAGTAATATATTATGATATATTATCGGACATTATTTTTCAATTTTTTTTTGGTGTACTATATTTCGCTATAGCACTATATCTGATGAAATTTAGAAAGAAAAATAAATCTTATTTATATGGAAGTGATAACAAAAAAAAATAATTAGGGGCATTATGGACATTTCAAATTAAATTAATGAAAAAATTAACAAAATGGCTAATGAATTAACAAAAACAAAACTCAAGATTATTTTAATATAATATATAAAAATAAAAAATAACTTAATTAATTATGCCAAAACACAAAGGGACAAAGTCATTAACCTAGGATAAGGAATTTAAATATTTAGTTCAAAAAACTCTCTAGTAATATGGATGCTCAAAACAGAAAATATGTGGAGAAAGGTTTATACAAACATTAATTGTAAATAATTCATATTAAATTTATAAATTAATTTTATGAACAATTAATTTGTGTGCGCGCGTGCGCACACACATATATATAGAATAAGATGTCCTATTAAAGTTGTTACATAAAGAAATTTAAATTATTTTTGAATCCAGTTTGAGTACTCATAATTTTAACTTTTGTTAATGAATAAATTACTTTAAAAAATTCAGAATAGATGTCTTTTTCAATTCTATCCCAAGATTTATATTTAATCAATAAAATATGTTAATTCTATTTTTCTTCGTAATATTATTTTTAGACCAACTTTCAGTTACTTGAATGCAGAGAATTGATTAGTATGAAAAAAAAATGTTTTTTTCTTAAAATAAATTCCATCTTAGTGGAGCTGATATTACATGCACAGCGTAATCTACCCTAAAACAAACTCTTCACAATTCTATGGCCAAAGACCAAAGATCCCTCGACTATACTCTTTAACACATATTATCGTGCTATCATTGATGATGCTTTTAAGAGAATCATTTCATTTTTGCAAAGTGCTTCTCTTGCAAATTTCTTTTATGGAAATATAAATGCACTCGGTGCTCTCTAAATGAAATAATAATTTTGAGTTTCAAAGTTTTTTAAAAAATTTCTATTTTTTGAAAAAAATAAAATATAAATAAGAAATAGCTGGTAATATTAGAATTTCATATCAATTTTAATAAAAAGGTTAACGGAAGAAATAAATAACTAACCAAATTAAAACCCAAGATTATTAATATGTAAAAGTTAAAGATAATTAATTATGTCAACCTTAAAATTTAATATGTCAAACAATTTCATAATTCGAACACCTGAATGATATGTACTTCTTATGAGTCCTACTAAGCTTCATCTCTCCATGCTATAAAGATTGTTAATTTTTCAGATTGAACCAAATATCTAAAACTATGAAAAATATTTTTGTAAAAATAATTTTCTATTAAACAAAAGGAGCATAAATCTCTTCTTGCTAGCCTCCACTTATCTGATTAAAAAAATTAGTTTTTTTTAATGCTATATATATATAACCTCATATATAGTTTTATTTACTAATTATCGAACAATAAGAAGCTGCATTTTTTTATTAGTTTATTAAGTAACTAAATCATTTTTTAATTTTCTTGAACTTTTATTCTCATAGATTATATACATAGAATATTATACTTATTAAATACTTTTTTAAGAGTAAAATATATAATATGTTATAGTTATTTATATTTCATGTTAAAGTAAACAACATTATAAATTTATAATAATTTAATACTTTTGTATAATATTTATATTATATATTGGATCGATCATTATGATAAATTTCATTGTTTAATTCTTTTCTTCGTGTAGATTAATTAAATAAATAAGTAATTATGTTAAAGACATGATAATTAATTTTAAGCTAATTTCTTCTTGACAAATCAAACATATTAATTTTAAATTTTCAAAAAAAAATCTTATATCATACCAAACACAAAAAATCTTAAATCTTGAAATTATTTATCTAAAATTTTATTTTTCTAGAAAATAATTTCAAATATAGATATTAAATTCTGAAAATCAAATGCCCCCTAAAATTTAGTTTTCAAATGCAGTCTAAAAGAAAAAAAAAACATATATCTCTTGTTTGAATGTTTTATAGAAATGAATGGAAAAGAATAATGAGAGATTAGTTATTCCTTTGAGTCCCATTTTATTTTTCTTCAAAATATTGAGGGAATAATAATAATAATAATAATAATAATAATAATAATAATAATAATAATAATAATAATAATAATAATAATAATAATCTCTACATTTATAATTTGTAATAACATTTCAATATGACTATTTCATCCCGTGATTTCCTTTCTTATCTACCTAAAACTCCCTAACATCAGCTAAATGAATGTGGTGTTACCATCATGTTATATTTTACTATTTTATTAATTATAACAATGGCGGAACTATAAATTATTTTCGAGAGCTCACTTACATGAAGTTGCCAATGACTATTAGTGGCGGCAGCAAGATAGGAGGAGGAGAAAATGGGTAGAGAAGGGAGGAAAACAGAGAAATCTATTCTTGAAGGGAGGGAGAAGCGTTTGTAAGGTTTGAAATCAGGTTTTAGAAAATTTTGGTGATCAGAGTTATTTAAAAAAATACTTTTCTCTTTTTTTGTATATATAATTGTGAATTTTAATGATCTAATAATGATTAGACATATTTTAATGTGTTTAATGAGATTGTTTAACATATATATAACTATTTTAAGGAGAAATGATTTTATGTTAAAAAGATTATTATTTTAATTAAGGTTATGTTATTTATTTTGAATCAAGTTGAAAGAGTTATGTTTAATGAATGTTTTATATTTAACAAATTAAATGTAATGAGTACGTGATAATATTTAATATTTTTAAGTTGATTATATATAAAATATATATTTAATGATTAAAGATTCAAAGATATGAAATTAATTATTTAAGTAAAAATTTTATTGAGATTTAAGAAAATTATAAAAATTATTTTAAGTTAATATGGATAAATGATTTACATGATTTTAATATTAATTAAATTATGTAAATTAACTATATTAAGTAAATATTTAAAGAATTTATGAAATTAATTAATTTAATATGAGTATATGATTTTAATGTTAATTATATTATTTTAGTAAATAATATTAAACAAATATTTAAGGAATTTTAATTAATTTATGTTAAGGATATTAAACTATTTAAGTCTATTTGAATTATTGATTAAGTTTATTTAATTAAGAATGTTTTGTGAATTGATTTAATTTAAAGTATTTAACTATAAAAAATAAAATTATTTATGTGAAGAATTTTTAGTAATTTTAAGAAATCAAATTATTTATGAAATATATTTTTATGTCATGAGCAGTAATTAGTTGTTGAAGATTTATTATTTAATTTAAGTCAAATTTAATGGTAATCATTTAAGTGAAATATTATATTTATATTTAAGAGAATGAATTTAATTTAAGTATTGTATGAAAGTTAATTTAATTGTGGATAGAGAAATTTAATTTTATATGGTATAAATTCTAATTATGAAAATTTTAATTATTGTATTATTATTTATTATTGATATTATTATTCTTTTAAAAAAAATTAAAAGAAAATGAAAAAGAAGAAAAATGAAAACAAAAAACGAAAAAACAAAACAAAAGCCACATGAGAGGGAGAGAGGGAAAGGGGGAGGCTGCATAACATGAGCCCTTTTAAAACAGGGTCGTTTTGGTTTGGTAATGTTTTTAAAAAAGAATATGGTTAGGGCGAGGCCCGTCTTCTTCCAGCAGCCCTTATCCCTTTTCGTGGACATCCACAGCAGCCGTGGCTAAGGGATCCCTGCTGCTCCCCCATCACCTTTTCGTTACCAACTGGGGACTTCAGCCTATACCAGTTCCTCTTGGTTCCATCACTGAATTATAATATTGTAATTACATTCTGTATTATAAATATTATAGAAATAAAGATTTCAATAATACAAATTAACGTAAAAGAATATTCAAATTAATTTATTATTAATATTATAGTTATTTTTGTTTTACATTTTTTCCTCTCTCTATTACTGCCAACAAAGTTAAAAATTACCATGTTAAACAAAATCACAATTTTAAAACTTGAATTATAATATCTACTTAGAGCACATGAGATAAGGATGAAATTAGAAAATTTTTATAGGAAATCCAATTTCAAAACTCATATGACATTTTAAAAAAATCATATATGTATGTATATATATGTATACACTCCCAATTAGAAGAAAATAATTTGCCTCAAATTTTTATTCACAAATTTTAACTAAATTCTCAAATTTTAACTAAAAATTTTAACTAAATTCTCAATTTTTAAATAAGTGAATTCTCTTTTTCCCCCTCAATTTTTTAATTCTTATAGTTTTCTTGGTAATTAAGAATTTATTTCACCCAAATTCAACAGAAAATAAAATAAAATTATAGTTTATTTGTTATTGTCATTTAAACTAATGAGAAACATTAAATTATTTTAACTGATCTTTTATTTTATAAAAAATTAAGTATCAAGATGTATATTGTTGTTAAAAATAAGTTTGTTTACTTAATATAATTGCACAAAAATGCCATGCGTGGATGAAATTAAAATAATTATAGTGTGAGATATTCTATCAATATTTCAAATTTGTGATTAAAAAATTATTCAAGAATATTTTTAATAATTTGAAGTTTCCATTATTGAATTTTATAATGTTTGAAGGTGTTATTAGGGTAGGGAGTTTCTAGAGGCTTTGGAAAGACAAGGCCTTGCCACGCCTCCTGTAATATATACCAAAAAAATAAAACTTAATATAAAATCAAACCTGTTAAGTTATTATAGGACAAGTCAATCTTCATTACCCGAGTAAGATTTCCAATGGTAGAAGGAATGGGACCACTCAACCCACTCCTCTGTCAGCCCAACAACTCCAATTCAAAAGATTGCCAATGGACATTGGAATTTCAGTACCTGTCTACGAATATAGAATATATGCTTAAGTTCCCTTGAATATATATGCACACAGTTTGTCGGTTGAAAATTTTTTGAATATTCAAATGGATGGTCAAAACAGTGCATACACAAATACTATTTGTAGAATTAACAATTATTAATCACTCAAATATTCTTTTATTTTAAAATATATATATAACAAGAGACAGTACCATAGAAGTTGTTCTGATCAAGAAATAATTTTTGAAGCGTGGTTAAATTTCCGATATCCTTGTTTATACTTCCTTCAAAATGATTGACAGACAAAGATAAAACTTGTAATGACTTGCATCGGAACAAAGTGGAAGGAATTGGACCATTAAATAGGTTCCAAGCCAAGGACAACTGTTCCAAATTAGGAAGTGGGATGAACATATTTGATGGCAAGTGACCCGTTAGGTGATTAACTCCAAAATCAATTATCCCAAGTGAAGACATATTGTTGGTGACAAAGTTAGTTGGTATAGAACCTGACAGCTCGTTATCGCTAAGATAAATTTCCTGCAATGAAGAAAGATTGAAGACGCTCAAGGGTATGGAAACAGAAAGACTATTTTTATCCAAATACAGTATCTTCAAGTTATGAAGATTTCCTGTGGCTTCTGGAATATAGCCTTGAAGACTATTGGAAGACAAATCAAAATGATTGAGGCTTGAGAGGTTGAATAACGATGATGGAATAAGACCTGTAAAATTGTTAAGGCCTAATCTCGATACTTCAAGTTCGGCGAAGGACCCAATCCATGACGGTATCTCCCCACTCAAGTAGTTTACTGCCAGCCTAAAGAATTTCATTCGGTGTGAGCGGGATAGCTCATCAGGGACAGAACCATGGAAACTGTTGTTGCCGAAGTTAAGATGGGTTGGGAATGAAAGGTTTCCTAAGTGTGGAGGAATGGTTGTTGTCAAGCCCATGTTAGAGATGTTAATCATATGAATATTTTTATATCTTGTACACTAAATTTCTTATTTAGTGTTTATTTTTTAATTGTAGTAATTATCATAATTATATCCTTAATTATAGACTTGATTATAGGCTTAATTATATGTTTAATTATAGGCTTGATTATTGGCCTAATTATAGGCTTGTATACAAGGAAAGTAGGTCTGTATATAAGGCTAGTTCTCTGTCTTTATCATATATACATATTTTCTAAAATTCTTCAAACTCTTTTCTTCTTCTCATTATTTACATGGTATCAGAGTCTCCCTTGTGTCATCTGGTCATGAGTTCGATCCACGGAATCCTCAAAGAGGTGTCGAGTCCCTGCCTAGTGAAAGATAAGTTGCGCAGCATGGTGGATTGGGTCTATGACTATGGCATAAAGAGATCTTTGGGCCTCTATCCATAAGTCTGGGCTTTTGGTAGAATTGTTTATCTTTGATTCAATATGGCTCTTGTTCCTCTCTCTTCATCGTCTTCTTCCTCCTCCAATTCGTCCATCGATTCTTCTTCTTCCTTCTCTATTAAATTGAATTCCACTAACTATCTTGCGTGGATCCAATATGGCTCTGGTTCCTCTCTCTTCATCGTCTTCTTCCTCCTCTAATTCATCCATCAATTCTTCTTCTTCCTTCTCTATTAAATTGAATTTCACTAACTATCTTGCATGGAAAACTCAATTCAGCGCTATCTTAAACTTTCAAGATTTGCACGGTTTCATTGATAGAACAAAACCATCACCTTCTAAAACCATTTCTACTTCAAATACAGATCCCACTCCAAAACCAAATCCAATATTTGTGGATTGGTTCAAAAAAAGACCAACTCCTTCAATCATGGTTTCTGGCATCCTCAACCGAAGAGGTGTACCCTTTCATTGTTCGCCTTAATTCTTCTTTTGCTATTTGGCAAACTCTATCGAATGCCTTTGGTGCAATTTCCATGAATCGTCAACTCCAATTGCATATCGAACTT
>CATIWR010014922.1:0-90688 GCA_949677035.1 Omphalea diandra | reverse complement strand
TCTCACACTTTCTACACCAACTCGGGTTCCTCTCATCCAAGACTGATTCTTCTCTATTTTATTTATGTACTGGTGATTTAAAATTTTACATTTTAGTATATGTTGATGACATATTACTAACATGTTTTGATCCTAAGAAACTAGACTGGTTTCTCCATTCTATTAAGTAGATATTTTCGGTGAAAGATATGGGTCCCTTGCACTACTTTCTTAGAATCCAAGTGAAGTATCAATCTGATGGAATTTTACTTACTCAAGAAAAATATTTGGGGGACTTGTTGGCTAAAGTAAACATGCAAAACCCAAAACCATGTTCCACTCCATTAGCCATCTCACCGAATCTTAGCAAAATAATAAGGGAATAGTTACCCAAACCCAAACAATATCGGCAAATCATTGGTGCGCTTCAGTATTTGACCTTGATGCTTCCAGACATTGCATTCACCATCAACAAACTAGTGCAATTTATGCATCAGCCTACTGATACTCATTGGCAATCCATGAAATGTGTTCTTCGCTATTTGTGTGGCACTCACACACTTGGTTTCTTTCTTTCACAATCCGCACTCCAACTACAAGGATTTTCAGACAACGACTGGGCTGGTTGCCCAGACGATCGACACTCAACATGAGGGTATGTCGTTTATATGGGCTCCAATTTGATTTATTGGTCTTCCAAGAAATAGCCAACAGTGGCCCAGTCCTCAACTGAATCCGAATACAAGGTTGTTACCAATGTCACAGCTAAAATTTTATGGTTGGGATCCCTTCTTCGTGAGCTTGGCTTCACAAAGTCTCTGCCTGCATCCCTCTGGTGTGAAAACATTGGTGTTGTTTATCTATCTTCTAATCTCGTTTCCACAGTCGAACAAAACATGTGGAATTGGATTACCACTTCGTCAGGGAACAAGTCAAGCAAGGATCAATAATCGTAAAATCCATTACTAGTGCAGATCAGCTCGTAGATGGCTTAACGAAGCCCTTGGGTGCACGTATGTTCATCAAATTTCGCGACAAGCTTTGTCTTCATCATCCTCCACCATCAGCTTGTGGGGGGTGTTAGAAAATGTCAATTTGGTTATTAAGTGATATACATGTACCAACTGTAGTTAGTTATGTTATTGTATAATCTTCTCATGTAAAACTACTTAATCTCTTATAACCTCTTGTCTCTATCCTTAGCTAAGACTAAGTATATAAGTTTAAGGTGTATATGTTCATAATGTGAGAACAATAACAATTAAGGTTTTTCTCTTCATCTCATTCTTCTTCGAAAACTAACAGTCATAATAAGATTGTTCACCAATCTTCGATTTACCTTTCACCTTGTCACTATCCTTCCTAGCAGCCTTCTTCTTATGCCTCTCATCAACCATATCAAAATAGGCAGACATAAAATTGTAACATCCTGAAAAGCAAATCTCATTTATATATGTTGACTGCTTATATACAATAAAATGATAGGTTATGTAATTTCCATCTTAGATACGTAAATGACTTCTTTTAGCTAAATCTAACCATGCATATTAATGATAATAATTAAATTAGTAACATAGGTTGATAAATATATATGGTTTAGCATTTATACTTTCATTTTATAATTATAGGCTAATCATCAGTCTATTTAATGCATAATTACAATTCAAATTTAAATTTATCAGACCCTATCCCATATTAATCCAATCATATTATACCTTACGATTAGACGTATTTGCCTGTTTTGTACACCTTTCTGTCTCGTCCGCAAAGTCACTTGTAGGTTTATAACTTATTGTCGTTAGTATTTAAAGCATAATATATTACCTAAATATATTGCATGATGGTTGACATGTAGGATAATATTTGAGAATAAACTTGCACTTGAAATACTTAATTCGACTGCAAGACATCCAATGTTTCTCCGACATTTTGGTACATGCTTCTCATTACACCAACATTCTTCTTCCCTTGCTATATTGTCATCTGCTACTGTATCCCTTTTCCTCTAGCGAATTTTTTTTTTTTTTTTTTGTTTCACCTTCTACAATTTAATCTCCAATTTATTACATATATTATAATATCACATAATAACAAACTTGTCACTAACATAATATTAGAATGAAATGAGAAAAATAACAACACATATTGTATTGAATTTATATATTATCATATGCACAAAAAGGTATGATCTTATGGTCAGTATTTTGTTGTCTAGACATTTAATATCCTCTATTACACAGAGTTCAATTATCAAAATCCTAAATGTGTCATATAAAACACCAAATCACAGAATCTAACATCAAAATAATGATCTCAATGAAAGTTCTTTGACACTACGAAGAAATTGCCATCACTATTTTCAAGAGATTTTCACTATTATTTTTAAGAGATTAAGTGAAACTGAATAATCTAAAACAACTCATTAAATTATCAACATAGTTTTCAAGAATTTATTATTATTATTATTATTACTATCTAAAAAACAAGATAATTATTAGACTTTTCAAGAGATTAGATAAAAAGGAGTAATAATCTCTTTAGAGTTTACTTTAGTCTTGAAAAATCTCTTGGCATTTTGAAATCGTACTAATAATCTCTTCAAATGTCTCATATGTATTATTGTCTATCTCGTTCAAATACAACTAATTAAAGTCACTATTATTTTCAATAGAGTATTAAACTATTCTTACTATAAAATTAGAGAATTATGTCAAAATAAACAAAATATAATTATTTATAATTTAATGACAAATATTAACTAAAGCCTTCAAATGTGTTATTATAAATGTGAGAAACTTAAAAATCTAATGTCATGTAATTATACAAAATTTGCACATCTTATGTTTCATAAATATAAAAAAATTAGCAATCTCCGTATATGTTTCATTTGTCAAATGAAATAAAAAAAAAATTACAACAGTATAAATATTTAGCATTTCAGATTATGTGAATATATTCTTCTTATTTTGATGATAGTATGTACGTTTGATAGATACTGTATTATTGAATTGTGGATCATAAAATTCATGATCCTTAATCAATATAGTTCATATCTACATTCTTAATTATTTAATACATGATTTTTTTATTTTTTTATTTTTTTTTAGGTATGAAGATGGTAGAGAGGAGATCAGGAGTGCACCCCGACATCCCTATTAGGCAGGCATCCCCATAGCACAAACATCGCACCAAACCACAACCAAATATATAAGTGCAAAAAATAGGTAGAAATTATAGTTGCCATACAAATAGCTTTGCATCTCGCACAAGAGGCAAGATCGTAGCACAAAACCAAAAATAAAATTGAAACAAAAAGTAAAACTAATTGCAAAAATGATAATATAAATGACCTGCTACATCCTGAACAGCTAAAGCGAAGCAAAAAGTTGGCTAGCGCCCCCACCAAATAGAATCAAAAAGAGTGATAGCACGAGTAGACAAAAGATCT
Organism: Omphalea diandra; assembly: GCA_949677035.1. Lineage (NCBI taxonomy): Eukaryota > Viridiplantae > Streptophyta > Magnoliopsida > Malpighiales > Euphorbiaceae > Omphalea > Omphalea diandra. The sequence goes on along the minus strand of CATIWR010014922.1, from coordinate 87,261 downwards.
GCAACTTGGTTGGCTCCTCTGAAGGTATGCGAGACTACGAATGTCATACGATCCTCATAATGCAAGCACCGAAGCCATTGAGGTAGCCATTTCCATGGTACGGAGGGTTGCCAATTTTTTAAATAACTAAAAACTAATAGAGTTAGGTTCCAACCACACTTTGTGCCATCCTTGCTCCATCGCTTTAAAAAGGGAAATAATTGCCACACCAAGCTCAGCATTAAAAGCATAGCAGTCACCCATAGGAATAGCTGTGGAAAGCAAAATAAGACCCCAAAGATTCCTAAAAACCAAACCTACTTCAGCACTACCTAGAGATCCTGAAGCTGCCCTGTCCGTATTGATTTTCAGCCAGCCACAAGGGGGTTTGATCCATCAAGTTTCAATGATACGAGGTGCCTGAGGATAGTGTCCTTTTACTCGGAGGTTGTGAACAACCTACAACCTCCCATTCATGCATTAACCCTATGTTTGGGAAAATGAAGTAGAGATGAAAGAAAATAAGAGGGAAAATAAATTTTATTTTTCTTCCTCATGTTTGGAGAAAAGGGAAAAGAAGGAAAATAAATTTATTTTTCTTTGTTTGGAAAGTAAAATATGGAAGGAAAGGAAAATATTATTTCATATATTTCCAATTTTACCATTTATTCAAGAAAACATTTACATATATAATTATATTATATAATGCTAAAAAATAATTATTTTATAATTTAATTGATTTTATATGAAATAAAAATTTATATAATGATAAATATAATGTTAATACTAAAAAAATCTAACATTAGTTTTTGACATTTTTAATATTAAAAAAAATATATTTATACATTGAGTTATATGTTTTAAATATTGAACATTAGTTTTTAAATTAAACGTTCAATAATAATATTTCTCAAACATTATTTTTTAATATTTTAATATTCAATCACTAAACATCAATTGGTAAATGTGAAACTAAAAAGATACTAAGTAAAAAAGATAATAAGATTTTGAGAGAATTAATTTCAAGTAAAAATTTTAGATTAAATTATTTTACTAATTTTATAATTTAAATTCGCTTTATGTTGATTTTAAATGAAAAATAAAATAAAATAACTGGTGGAACACCAAACTAAAATTTTGAAAAAATCAAATTAACAGAACCAATCAAACTGAAATTTATATGTCCATAAACCGAATTGAACCTATAAAAGTTCAGTTCGGTTCGATTTGTTTCAATTAAATTACATATATTTTAAATTTAGTTTGATTCGAATTGATTTGATTTATTAAGCACTTCGGTTAATTCGATTTTTTTTTATTTTTTATCTAAAAAATTGAACCCAAAACCGAAAATAGAAATTTTTTAAAAAATTATAATCGAACAAAGTTGATTTTATCAAAAGATCAAACTAAACCGAAACAGCTCGATTCAGTCAATTTTTTCAGTTCGGCCCAATTTTTGGTCACCCCTACTATTATACTTTCTTTTAATGGGTAGAATTATAATTTCATAAAAATTTCTTAAATCTCTCATATTTTCTCTCCATTTTGGAGAGAAAATGTAGGAGAGAAAATATCTATTACTTTTCTTCCCTCTCTAATTTTCCTTCCCTTCCCAAACAGAAGAAAATAGTTTTTTCCCTCATTTTTCCCTCTTATTTTCGTCCCTCCCAAACAGGGGCTAAAGGTCTAATAGAACTAATGACGATTGAGTCAGTTTCTTTAATGCATCTTCAAACTGTACTAAGGCAAATTGTAATTTGTGGGTCAATGTCCTCAAAAGCACATTGATTACAGGTACGCCAAATAGCCCAGCAGCTCGAAACCAAAGCCTCCATGAAAAGAGTGCGAAGTTGAGTACTCATAGACAAATGAGAGATATGACTAAGCATAGCATCCGGATTTCCAAGCTCTTGAAATAGAAAACCAAAGACTGAAAAAACCTCTTTGGTAAAACCGCATTCAAAAAAGAGATTTGAAGTTGTCTCATATGCATTTTTGCAAAGATGATAGCAAGAGATAATGATAATTCCCCGTTTATGAAGCTCAACATCGGGCGAGATTTTATTATGCAACAACCTTCAACATAATATAGAATGCGAAGTTGGAATAAAAGGCTTACAAACGGCTTTTCCCATACAACTCAGCTAGACTCATCCCGAAGTGAAGCTAAAATAGCCTTCCACAACACCTCCTCCATAGGAGACTCCCTTCTAAGCTACTCAATCAGCAAAAGAAACAGCCCTAATATCCAAAGCAATCTGTAGAAAAGTCTCACAAAATGACTGAGGTAATGACAAATACCCAACTGTAAAAAATTCACACATACTAGCACATAAATGCTTTGGAAGACGAGTGGGAATTGCCAACCTATCCGAAATGGTTTAACTCAAACAATTCGTCTTTTAAAATCTCAAGTGAGAATTTTGACCTAGATTCCAATCTGATACGTGCAATACGGAAAGATAAATAGGACGTAAAGAATTCCAAACCATGGACATAAAGAACGTAAGTCATGGTTCTTGCCACGGATAAAGACAATGACATCTCAAGAAATAAAAAACTTCGGATGTAGAGCTTTAAAGTTTTGAAGCTAACTTTGATAGAAGGGCTCTATTCAAATCAGCTAACCACCCCAAACATAAACCTCCCTTTATAACAGGAGAACATCAAGTTTTCCAAGATACAACTGCTGGTTTTCGTCAATTAATGTGACCTGCCTAAACAAATTTCTAATGCACACATCACGGCAACGTAGAAGCTTCTCCAGCCATCTGTACACTGCAAATGAGTGAATAAAACTGCCATGGATAACAGACTTCACCAGACACCCGACCAGCCATACAAAATAGGTGCCCCCTCCAACCTTCCAACTTTCATAAGATTTTATCTACTATTGGCTTCAAGTACACCGATTTAGGATGCCCTTTAAACAAGAGGACACATAAATAAACAAGAGGTAAATCCAGCTTCGAATGCCTAGAGTTTGACAAAGAGAGGGCGCGCTATTAGCACGAATTTAGCGGCCAAAGTAAATATTAGTCTTATCACAATTAACTTCTTGCCCTGAAACCCTGCTACAAGTGTTAAAAATCGATTGCAAGTAATGCAAATTCCATATGTTTGCCTTACCACAAATAGTAATGTCGTCGACATATAACAGATGGGTCAGAACCTTGACACCATCAGGACGAGATTTGCAAGAAAGGGATCCGTCGATCACTGTGCTGGATAGCAAGCTACTTAGAAAATCCTCAATAATGACCAGCAACAGAGGGGATATTGGGTCTCCCTATTTAACTCCTTTGGTTAATGAGAAATAGCCCTTTGTATGTCAATTTATCAAAACTGAAATTCTGGCAGATGCAAAAGTGGAGTAAACCCAATTACAATAAACCTTAGCAAAACCAAAAGCTCAAAGCGTTGCTATTGCAAAATCCTAGCTAATTGAATCAAGCGCCTTCTGAATGTCCACCTTAATAGCCAGATGTCGGCCATCACCAGAATCTAATAAATTGACACGTTCAGATGTCATCGTAATCCAATCATCAATGGTATGCCCTCTGGTGTAACCATATTGCGTAGGAGACACAATCCGAGCAGCAATAGTGCTCAAGCGATTTGCCAAAATTTTTGTGATAATCTTAAATATAAAATTACTTAAAACTACCGAGAGATACTTATTAATTGATATTAATTGATAAAGCGTTATCAACTTTAGGGATGAGAACCATATTGCTAGAATTAATACCAAGAAAATTTTTTCCAGAATTGAAAAGCTACGAAACGCATTACAAACATCCATTTGAATAATAGGCCAACACTTTTGGAAAAAGATGCCAGTTAATCCATTAGGCCCAGGGCCACGTGTACCATCCATGTTAGAAACCACTAAAACAATCTCGCTACATGAGGGCATAGCCAATAAAGAATCATTTTCCTGACTAGTGACTAAAGTTGATATATATGACTGCACCAATGAGTTATCCAAAAAACTAGAATTACCAGTGAAAAAAAATCTAATAAATCCAAAAAATATAGGCCTCAATGATAGAGGCATCATCGGTGAGCTGTCGATTAGTATCCAGTGTATGGATGCTGTAAGAATGGCTTCTCTGAGATATGGAAGCATGAAAGAATGTGCAATTACAGTCTCCCTCGTATAACCACTGAATTCTACTCTTTTCTTTCAATAAAGACTCCTACCTAGCTAAGAGAGAGTCAAGAGACAAATGAGTTTCCAGCTTCATCGAATGCAACCACTCTTAAAAACCCAACAAGGAAATCTTTGACTGTACCCGTTCTGGCATATCCTTCGCTAGCGTGTTACGCGTGTAACCGTTATAAATACACAAATCACTTCAAATAATATAATAATAAGTAGAGATCACTTCCACGAGAATTATTTTACACAAATACTAATAAAGTTTTAATTTTTCTATTATCTAGTAATCTAATAATTAAGAAGAAAATAACTAAAAATTGAAATTGTAGAAATAATTAACTAAAACTAAGATTTAATTAAAATAAAGTTTTATAGCAATGATTTATATGGAATTCGAATACACTACAATACTATTTCATAAATATATCAAGAAAATTATTTCAATTAAGATTAAGTTGTGCTCAAATATGGATTTTCTTAATTTACCCAATAATCTCTTTCGAGCAAAATTGAGTTTATCATTATTGAAATTATGTTTACTCTCGTGGTCACAAAATTCAATAATAATGCATTAAATTTCATGAATAATCATTGAATTTCTCTAGAAGTCAAGCCTACTCTTATGGTCTCAATCTCTTTATTGAATATGTTAGGACTAACCCTATACTTTTACCTTTGCTTCATCATCTAGAATCTCAAACAATACACATATGTGGTCATTCTTACATACAAGATCACTTCAGTTTAAATATATTAAATCAAGACACCCAACAAAATTGAAGCAAAAATCACTTTATAGATTCATGAAATAAATATTAGGCTTTCACCCTAATCCCTAGAATTGAAAATTTAGTTCATCTTATAATAAGAAAAAGAAACAACAAAGAAGAAATCCATTAAATTGAGTAGAAAAATTTTCCAAAAGAAAATTTTTCCTAAGCAAATCAATGAAAACCCTAAGAGAAGATACTATCCAATCTTCATAAAATCTTCTTTTTATTTGATGTAGAAGTTGGATCCACTTTTCTCTCTTAAAAATTTGCTTTTTTTCGCCCAGAAATCTCTATCCAAATTTTATCTATGTTATCTTAAAAAGGCAACTCATTTGCATTTTTAAATTCTAGATCTGACGTTTTGCATGGCTCGATGCATGGGTCATGCAACAACCCACACACTTATTTGCTAAGTTTGAATATGTGTCTGCTGACTAGTCAACTCGGCATCACTGCATGGTTAGATGCATGAGCCATGCAATAACCCATGCAACAATGTTAAAAACTATAATTTATTTTCTTTTCAAGAATTTCTTGCACGAGTTCAAAACAAACAAAAAAAAATTAACTATTCTAAAATAAAATACTATAAGAATAAGGACAAATAATAATCTCTAACCTAAAAATATATGCTAAAATGACTCTTATCACGGTGCAATTCCACAAACTAAATCTCTAAAAACCTCCTAGTTTCATGTACGAAGAAAGCTCTTAAGGTGCTTCAGTTTCAACTATAAAATGTAGATTGGTTGGCCTTGAACATCAACTGACTAGCGTTGTTTCACAAATTACAAGAAGTTTGGATAGATAGCCCATATTACTTTGAAACTAAAAAGCTTTGAAGGAATAACAACTGCATTTGAATAGTTAAGAAGGTGTGGTTAGTGATCAGAACTATGTCGAGGCAGTGTGGAACATGATATTAAGGACCAAGATTGAAAGTATGCATAGTACATAAATCATGATTCAAACATATTTCATCCTAAAAATACCATGTCAATAATTAGTCCAAGTGTAAGGATTGCCTTTAGTATCAAGACATTAAAATTCGTAATGATCCATCATTATTGAAAAATCCATGCACGATGTCAAGGTTGGGACCCGACTGCCAACTTTCTCATGAGCACTAAGGACAATATTGAAATCCCAAGAGCGAACCAATAATTTGGGACAGACAAAGTAAGACTCTACAAATTAGACCATAAGTGATGTCGATTATAAGCTACAATTTTGGCATATATGAAAGACATTCTAATAGGCACATGAAACTAAGTCAAGTCTAAAATAACTTGTTCATCGAAAAAAGCCAGCAAAAGATCCATAATGGCTTCCACAAATAAAACCCAAAGTGAAGGAGTAGAAGTAGTTATACAAGCAACCTAGTAAAGACTCATCCAGCGCCACAATGAAGAGGGAAGAGACTAAAAAAGGACTTTTGGCTTAACAAGACAAACTACAATGTGGCAATGTGTTGTGAAAATGAAAATAGAGTATAAATGGTGTTGGCATCGCCAACTTCTCTGCAGTTCTAATAAAGGATCTTCATAAATTCACTTTGAAGGTTTATAGGTAGCCCGCTCAGAGGCAACTAATAGAGGGGCAATATTCTTTAAGGATTTATGTCGCTTAACCTCTTGCCATGCAAAACCACTATCATCTAATTCCTTTACCTAGAACTTAGTAACCACCTCTATTTCTCGGTGGCCAGCATCATTGATAACCAGATTAGAGTTATTAGTCCTTAATATAAAAAGAATGACACTAACGTCACTAGATTTGCCTATGAGATTTTTAGTTATAAAAGATACTAGAGGAAGTGTGTTTTCATTATCACATACATTAGGAGCATAGTTAGCAGAACCTGTACATTAGATGAATCACTTACGCCTATAACATCCACAGTATCCATGTTGTCATCGTTGTCTATAGCATGCCCATTAGCTATCCTATTATCAATTAAAGGTACCACTAAGTGATATGTGTGTTGTTTTATTAGGGGTAAATTGTTTTCTTTATGGCACTTGAAACCTAAAAAAGGAGAGACCACCCAATCATTAAGATCATTACCAGTGGTATTTAAAACCTAAGGAGAATCAACGGTGGCCATAACATGCCATTCAGATTGCTTTGGTGGATATAGTTTGGAATAGAGTGAGTTGGCTTATCAAATTTCCTAATAGCTTTAGTCTATGCTCGATAATCATACAAAGCGTGTCCAATGGAAGAGAAAGTTGTGTTGGCTTAGATAGAGATAAAGCAACCTAAGAGATGATTAATTAGGTTGCAAATAAAAACACAAATAAACAATGCAGAAGCAACAAACACAATTGAACACAGAGATTTATAGTGATTCGACAATGTGTCGACTCCACTCTCCAAGCTTTTACTTAGGCCTTTTCTATTATTTTTGTTAACTCAAGAACAATCTTTCCCTTTTCAAGCTCAAGGACAACCTTTCACTTTTTCAGGCTCAAGGATGACTTTTACAATAACTCTTTTTTAATAAGGAATAAGAGAGCTAACCCAAACCTTAGTATTTTTCTAAGGTACAAAACCAACCTTTTAACCATTAGCAAGGATAGATCCAAACAGTGTTAATGTCACTCAATTAGGTAGCAAATATATTTTAGTGCTCATGAAAACATACACTCAAAGAGTTATAAAGTAATCCTCACATTACCTAAATCAAAGCAACACCAAAAGATTTGTACAAAGAACTTGCTAGATGTTTTCTAATTGTTTAGAATTGTTCTCCAAAGTTTCTAGCAATCGTTTTGGTCTTAAAAAAATGCTTCTTATATAGCAGAACTTCAAACTAGTCGTTGAAATAGTTGATATTCAGTCTAACAGCTTTTCTACAAAACTAGTCGTTAAAAGAGATAATATTCGTTGATTCTCAATAATGCCTATTGATCTTGTAACATATAGTTTCAATGTCTGTTGTTTGTTTCTTAATGCCTGTTGGAGGTTTGTTCAATTCTCATTATGAATTTCATAATGTCTATTAGATGGTTCATAACACTTTGGGCATTTGTAGCATTTGCTCGACACCCTTTATGTGTTTCTCAATGTCAGTTGGAGTATGATCAATACGTATTATTGATTTCCCAAAAATATGAATTTGGTGCTCTATTTTCCAAAATTTGTAGAAATACCTAAATGGTTATTGGAGAATTTATAACCCCTGTTGCTAGGTCCATATCAACGCTTATTGCAAAACCTCAATGACTGTGGCGAGGTCTAAAGTGCATAACTTATGTCTGAGCATTTGTCCTACACTTATTGTGACATTCCAATGCCTATTGGGAATTGTTCAATGCCCATTGAATTTGTTCTCCCCCATTATCGTTCATTGAGTTTGTTCATAAGATACAAAAATACTAATATACAAACATTAGAACTCCTCAAGGTTTTTTCATTATTTTATTATCATTCAAAACACATCATTCAAATTAGAGGAGTAAGACTAATGTCTTAGGGTCACATGTTCTCCAAGCATTCTGCCAATTAATACAATAAGTTGTGCAAAAAAAGTGATAGCTTTTTATGACCTAATTCAATCCAAACATGGTAGGACTCAGCCTTAACCCATAAAATATCATGCAGGGCCTTGGACAAATCAATGTCTATAAAGATGTAAGCATAATTCCTAAGTTCTCCATCCACTATATTTTGAAAAATTCATAAACGTATGCCAATTGCCTGTACTTTATTTGTAAGAATACATTTATGTATGAAAATCCAAGGTAGTTTATAAAAATGTTCCTATGCATGAGTTGTGGTGGATTTTTATACAGAAGGATCAAATCTAGCAACCCACTATTGAAGGCGAAGCACTCTAAGACACAGGGAGATGGTACCTTTGCTCCAAATGCATTTTTTATCATTAGCCATACTTAGAAAGATGTGAAAATAACTGCAATCAAGGGTAATGAGTTTCCATGATGATTGTTATAGTTCCCCCAATGAAGGACAGGGAGGACTTAAGATTTAAATGTTTCCAAAGAGGTCACTTTTCATAAGGATCAATCAATTGAATTATAAGCCTACTAGCACACTTTGATTCATAAAAAGCCACCTAGATCAATTGTAGATGATACAGGTGGAGGGTTTAAAACCTTTGTGTCTTGATTGCCTTGAATGACTGAAGCAAAGGAAGGCTTCTTAGAGCATGAGGGTTAGCAGTCCAGTTGCCTTCTTAGTGTCATTGGCTTGTGAAAAAGCTTTGCATGACTAAAATAGGCTGTAGGATCATATGTAGCAGGCGAAGGATAACCCACTACAGCTACTAGTGGCATGAAGGGAAAGTTACATAATGCATAAAGACTCCAAAATATTTGGAGATTTGGTTTAGTAATCATTTAATACATGAATTAATTTAAAATTATATTACTTAAAAACTAATTACTTTTCTTGATTTTGAAATCAAAGTTTCATACAATCAATTTTAATTAAAGTCACATCAAAATTATAAGCTTCTAATATTACATTCTTAATGTTGTATTGTTATGAATAAAACCAGTAGGTTAGAAATTTGATGAATTTGTTTTTATATTTTTATCTAACTTTTGTGAGCCATCACAATGACAAGGAATTAAAAATTAATAAAAAATAGTTTTTTAAAATAAATCAAATATAACACATAATTCTCTACTAAAGTGTAGCTATAAAGCTTTATTTTCATTTTAGTTAATGAAGTATTGTCGAGCCTAGTACCAGATATGGGGGCTCATAAACATATGTAACAGAGCACTTAGGATAACATCCTTATCCTTATTCATTTGCAATCCCACATGAATGCTTACATTGTATAAATGATCACTTAAATATGTGCATTTGATAAAGTTAATGATAATATTGACACGATTGCATTTGAGGCAGTTGAATATGGATATGATGTTTGTATAGTTGCATAGCAAATTCTCATATATTGTATGTATATTATTATATCTCAAATAAAGGTGCCATAGAATTTATTAAATATATAAGGAGTATATAGCAATTAGTAGAGGGACGTAGATGATGAAAGAATTAAGAAAAAGGACTAAACTTCAACCAATAGGAGTAAGCCACCAAGATTTTATCTTATTAGAGTAGAAATAAAAATTGGAATTCTCTACCTTTATGGAAGAAAATAAAGGATAAGGAGAGGAAATATAGCAAAGAAAGAGTAAGAAAATAAAGAATGAATGTATCAAAGAGACCAAAAAAAGGAAGAAGAAGAAGAACTCTAACTAGGAAGAAATCCTAAGGTTTTCTAATTTTGACAAAAGTTCAATTTCATCTCATTCTCGTATGAAATTTCTCCTTCATAACATGTTAAATATGCCTAATTAGTATGATGTTTGAATTAATTTATATCTAGATATATATATATATATATATATATATATATATATATATATATATATATATATATATATATGAAAAGTTGTTAGAAGTAAAGGAGAACACGAGTTAAATTATGTTGGTTCTATTTTTAAGACAAAATTTCATATCTAGAATTTCATGGTAGAAGGGGAATTAGGTGAAATGCAAAACATGAAAGTTGTAGAGTTATGTCTCATCTACGTGCTTGTAAAACTGTTTTACTAAATATGATTTGTGTGATGAGATATTACTCATTAATTATGGCTAATTTAGAACTTATTGCTTGCTTAATTAGAGAATGTTCATTTATTTTTATGACCTTATAGGCTGAATTAGATCAAGTGTACATGAAAAATGTTTATTTATGTATTATTCAGCTACTAATAAATTAGTTTTACTATTGGATATGGACATTTTGAAATATAGTCAAAAATATGGAACATATTCAGATTGTGCTTGCATAGAAATAAGGTAGAATTTTAAAATTCACCATATATGTTGTAAGATATATATTTACCTAAATTTTAATTATGTTGTATCTTCATTTGTCTAGTTTAATTAAAAAAAGAATCAATTCATTTGGATAAATGTAACATGAGTTATTGCAATGAAATTGTAGCAAGGTCAAGTTATCATACAAGAACAATAAGCATAAATACTAAACCTACTTACATAAAACATGACCATAGTTGCATATTAAGCATGCAAACTCATTTTGACACATTTGTAATCATATATATATTCGACACATTTGTGATTATATATATATATCTTAGGACCTCTACACATTGAAAAAGCCCAAGAGGAAGGTTGAAACCTACTATAAAGTTTTTAGGCATCAAAAGTTAGTATAACTTATAATTGGATTATATTATGTACATGTGTGATTGAATTGTGATAGTTACATGTGAATACAAGTCAAATGAGAATTATAAGACCTTAATGATTACATGTTATACCATAATGAATGAACACTTGCACATGGAATAAAAAGAATGTTGTGATCGACTTGCTAAACACTTGCAAATTACTTACCAAATGGAATGATATGTCATATCATGGCAAATGTTATTGAATAAATGAGATCATATGAATCACATAGTAAATGTTGGCTGGAAGAATCAAATGTCACTTAATTCACATGAATTCCTAGGAGCAATGTTTGCCTTACAAGGTTATGGCAAAATTGAATAAACCATTGTATTAGCATTTGCATTAGTCAATCCTTGTATTACATCTTAATAATAATTGACTATTTGATTATATTATTAAAATCTAATTATTATTTTTATTCATTGAGTCCTGACTCATCAAATCGTAATTATTTTTTTCAGATAGTAAAGCATAAAGTGTGGACATTTTAAAGCATAAAACTTTGCACATAAACACATGAAGCACAGGTCATTGGTTGAAATCTGATTCTCTCTTTCCTTATGTCATGTGCATATGCCTAGATAGTAATTAGTTCATAATCACTTACATTAAATGGTTGTATTCAACCTATATGTACAATAAAGAAGGCATTGATATGCCTTGTTGGTTATGTATGAATGATAAGTTCACCTTATACATGAAAATATTTGAACATGAATACTATGGCTTAACAAATAAAAATGGGTGTTACACTTAGTTCTCGACAATAATAATATATGAAACTATGAGAAACAAGCATGATTGAAGTTAAGTATATAATTCCCTATTATTTTTATTCCATAAAACAAGAAGAAGAAGAAGATGATGATGATGAACTAATTTCAAGATTCTAGCTTTCACAATTAAGTACATAACAACATCTCTTATAATTTTATTTTTTTTTTAGTCCACAAAATAAGAAGAAGAAGAAGAAGAACTAATATCAAGATGTTAGCTTTCATCTTGGTCAGGTCAATGGCCAAACTCATCATAACTGCAACCAAATGATGGACAAGGATAACTATGCTACGTAATTTGCAAAAGAATCATGGCAACAGGCAACTCAAACTACAGAATAAAAGGTAGTCGATACAGTTAAGGACAAAGTTGGAGCCAGCAAATGAAATAAGTTTTCTTTTTTAATTTTGTTGTTATTATATTTTAAATTTTTGCACATGTGATGGCTTATTTTTTTTATTTTTTATTCTTTCTTTTTTTATTTTCTAATTGCTCATGTTTATGGATTAAGTGTTGTTTTTTCATATTTTCCTTCTAATTAAGAAGATAAAAAAATAAGAATTGTTTTCTAACACTGTCATACTAAATAAGATTTGTTTAAAAAAAAAAAAAAAGGAATTAACCATGGATGATTTCATATTATCCTCGAACCTTATTGCCTAAAGGATCAAGTTTATATCAATCATCTGCTCCATGCATCTTCATAAGTCCTTTGTACACCTACCTAACACATTCAATCATCTTACTTCGTCTATGACTCATTCATTATGATTAAACCGTAGAAACTAGAAACGCTGTAAAAGATCACGACTTTTCCAGGCATAACCTTAGTGATGCTTTAGGAAACTGCATTTGCTTTATTTTCAATGATTCTTTAAAGTGATCTATAAAATCACCTATAAACTAAGGCACCTAGCTAGATCACTTTAAACCCCTTTACTTATTTATTAAGTGCTATCTTATTTAGTGGAAGTGCGTAGTACAACTTTTGAAGAGAAAATCGAACGCTTTATAATAATACCCTAATATGCTCTTCTTTTCCTCCCCCACTGCATCCCTTGCTTTTCCATTATTTTTGTTCTTATCTTTAACATCGTTGGAGATTGTAAGCACTAGCCTCTTTCGTTTACCATTTTTATCCCTATTCCTCAATAGTTCTTCCCATCATTAATGGATAAGTCCTTCATGTTTGTTTTAAGATCTTACTTAGGCATTTTGAAGGTCGTATATGTAATTTTTAATTTTGTTCAATTTCTATATCTGAGGAATAGAATCCTCCATTATGCCTCAATTTACTCTTTAGTAATTCTTTTTACTTTTAACCATTATGATTTCCTTTCCTAGGGTTGTTTCTCCATATGGTGCCAAACTGTACAAAAAAAAGCGCTCCTCTCCCAACAATATAAATTATTTATTGTTGATTTTCAAAGTTCCATAATGATGTTTCATTTTTTTTAGAGTTCTATATCTACTTTGTTCTAATTGTTTGTTTAAAATTTTATTGTCATATGGTTTTTCATCATTTGGGTATTCTCATAATCATAACCATACACAGTTTTTAAAGCTTTTGTCCAAGTAAACATGTTTTGTATTGCCCTTGCAATTGATAGATCCTCTACTATTCCATACATTTAACGGAAGTAAAGCTTATTCCGTTTTGACATCTATAAGCTGACTAGATACTTGAGATAGAATTTTACAGTAGGTTTAAAGTCTTATGATTTATTGTAATATTTCTTGTCTTTGTTCAACATTTTGAATATCATGATTAAAAAGTTTGTTTATGCTTTTTTCTTTCTCACAATGAACTTCAGAATTTCTTCTTTCAGATGTTCATATTATTATAATATTTTTTCATGTGTAGCTATATATTTCTTGAACTTGATCCATTTTAATATTCTATCTCTCATTATGTTTAACAAGTCCATTATGATGATGCCGATGATATGGTTTTCGCTTCTTCTGTAGCAATTATACACTCTAGTCACTATACAACAAGCCCAACCTTCAAATTAAAATAAATTATCTTACATAATATTAAAAATTTAGAGATGGTAAAAAAAAAATTAGCTTTTTCATTTACTATTTATATTCTAATTAATGAAGTGATTACATAAAAAAAATTAACCAATATTAAACCTTTAAAATCATCATATAAACCTAAACCCCTTAAAAAGAACCTTTTTCATTTCTCTTAGGAAATCTTAAATTGAAGAAAAATGAACTTGTCTCTTCTTCTTCTTCTCTAACATAAGCGGCCTCCTATGTTGCTCCTATTTAAGTGAATTTCTTTTACCTTTTCTATTTTTTATTTTTCATTTCTGTTGCTATTATTTATTTTTCATATTTTGCTTTCTCCTCTCAACATGATGGTTGTTGTTCCTATCTCCCACCATCACCGGCTTCATTTCCTAGTGACTTTTCTTTCCTTTTCTATTTTGTTTCTTTTTTTTTTTTTTTTGTTTACTATTGGTCTTTCCTTTTTTTTTTTTTTTTGGTTAAGGAGTGTATGAGTTTGTATGGTGATGTGAATGGAAGAAGCTAGTTTGAGGCTATGGTCTTTGGATGATGAAGCTGTTGAGAGGTTTTTAATAGAAGAGCAATATATTACAAAGGGTTCAAAATCAAATGTGAGTTTTGCCTATTTCCGTTCTTTTTTAGTTTAATTAAATTGTTTGTGAATGATACATGCGAGATACAATTAATATAGGAAAAATTAACGATTAATGTTATCTCTTCTGCTCATTACATTTTAGTTATTATTTAGATATTGATTTCGTGATTGTAAAAAAATTGTTTAGGTTATATATTTTTGTGCACTAGATTTTTCTTTTGAATTATTTATTTTAATATTGATAATCACTAATATTTTAATATTGATAATCACTATGTTATCCATCAATAATCTTTTGGATGGTGAAATCGAAGCGAACATTTTTTTTTTTTTTTTGCTAAATCCTATAACTTAAGGAAGGCTATCTAGTGGATATTATTGAAGATGTATACAAATTTGTGAGGTAAAGTGCTCTTTCACTTTCTAGATTGGAGCACAAATTACTACAAAACGTTCATGTTGCATTTCTATATATTTTTCCCACCATATTTGTGTCATTGAAGAACCTCTAATTTAGACGATTGAAAGTGTTGACAAGATAGATTTTAAACTTAATCTCAGTCTTAGGAAATGGTTATCAAGCTTTACCTTTTCTTTGGAAAAAATAGGTGGGAGGAGAAAATAAGGAGAGAGAAAATTGAGTGATAAAAACTGAAGCAAATGATTTTATTATTTCTCCTTTCTTGTTTGGAAAAGGTAGAAAGATAAGAAAAGAAAATGAAGAAAATGAAATAATTTATATATTTAATTAGATTAAATTATAATTGTATCCCTATAAATTTAAAATCTCAATAAATAAATTGAGGGTAAATAAGTAATTTTCAAAATAATCCCTCTTTCACCTAATTTTTAATAATTTTTTAATCACCATATTTTGAGTTGATTAAAAATGGTGGGCCAAGGTGATTCAATTTCACCTCATTATCTCTCCCTTCTATTTCTCTACTTCCCCTAAAAATAAGAAAAATTGATTTTTTTTCCTCAATTTTCTCCTCCTCTTTCTCCCTCTGCTCCCCCTTCCCTTTTCTCACATTCCTAAATAAAGGATTAAAGTGTCGACTGACTAGGCAAATATACCATTTATATTAAACTATAATTGTAACATACTAAGTTGAAATAAGATTATAAGAATAACTTATAGTGTGACATTCCATTTCATCAATTATCTTTTATTAAACTTTGCTCAATTTACTAGTTTGCTTGAATTATTAATCTACATTTAACAATCATTTCCACAACGAAGGTGTTGACTCGTTCACAAAGTATGAAGCACCAAAATGACATAGCATCATTAAAAGTCTCTCATGTCATTCCATTGTCATTAAAGGACCCTTCTTCATTTATTTTAAGCATTTTTCATATCTTTTATTACAACATAATAACAATTTACAACAAAACATATACGGCTACAAGTAGAAACAAAAGCAATAAAAGATTACATACTAATCCAACCTCTATTAGACTACTACATAGTAACCTCAAAAGATGAATTAGATGCAATCTCTAGTATACTCTTCTTGAAATAAAAATTATCTGCAAAAGAATGAGCTTACATACTCAGTAAGTAAACAATTAACAATACATAAATCAAAAATATCATAACAAGTGTTTAAGATAAATTAATCACCATCCCATCCATATACAAGATATCAAATGTTGTTGTTGCAAAAGCTATAGGATATCATTGTCACGCAAGTTAGTCTTATTTAATTTTAGTGTCATATAGGTTATATAATTCTCTTTAGTTACCGTATATGATATTCTTTTCTTATTTCTTGCTTAAATAGTATCAAGTAATAGTCCTTTAGCAATTCATTTATAAATCCAATAAATAACACCCATCAACCTTAGCAATTCATATCACAAAACTTTCATTTTGAAGCCACAATTTATCAACATCTCATTAAAATAAATAATTCCAAAACCTAATAATCCTCTCATCAAAGTATTCATCAATATCATCTCATTGAATGACATTTTGATCCATAAAATATAAGTTTATAACATTTAACCAATCACATGTTTTAAGAATCATTATTTATTTACTTACATCTTTCTTCAAGCTATTAAGCTGTGGATGGTCCTGACTTGTTCCTAATATTATCATAATCAATCCATGATGATCAAGTAAGATTTTTATCTCTTTATGAATATGTACTGTAGCAAAAGTATCATGACCTTGGAAGACTATTTTTATAATTACTTTTGTCCCACACATTCAAATTATCATATTCTCTTTCCTACTTAAACTAGAAATATATAGATATAACATATCCCAAATTTAGCCTAAAATATGCATTATACAATTTATGGTGAATTTTATAATTTTTCTCCATTCTTGCTTCAAGTATATGTTGAGCATACCCCTAAACTAGGCCATATCTCAAAACAAAGATGTCTAATTAAAAAAAAAAATGCATTAAATCAAATTAGTTATCATAAAATGAATAGTTTTCATGTTTTACAATTTCTCTAATTTAGCTTCTAAGGTCATGAAAATAAATAGACATTTCAGACTGAGTAGGTATCAATAGGTGTAAAATCAATCACAATCAAAGAGTAATATCTCATCATACACAATATATTTGGCAAAACTATTCACATGCATTTAGATGAGGCATAAATCTAAAACTTTCTTGGTTGTACTTTACCCAATTCTCTTCTAGGGTTATGAAATCATGAGTATAACAGTATATTCTAAAAACATAATCAAAATAAATTTGGCTCTTATTCACTTCTAACAACTTCTTATGCACAAATCCTAGCTACAATTATTTCATAATTCCTACCAATTGTTCATGATTAATATGCCATGGAGAAGAAATTTCATAGTGAACAAATATGAAATCACATATTTTTTGTCAATCTTAGAAAATATTAGTTCATTTTCCTCTTCATTTTTCGCCTTCTTCTTCTTCTTCTTATTTCTCTTTTTTCTTTGTTTCTTTACTCTCCCTTTTTATATAGTATTCCTCTTTTTTACTCTCTTATCTTCTCCTAATGGAAAAGAATTTCAATTTGTATTCTTATTGCAATTAGACAAAATATGAGTGGCTTGTTTCTATTGGTTTAAAATTTAAATATTCTCTTTTAGTCCATTTTCTTCATTCTTTCATCACATGTATTCCTCTACTAAATTTCATCTACTCCTTATACAATTAATAAGTTAGAAGACACCCCTATTCATACTACATGTGACAATTTGCTATATAACTCTCATACACATTTATTAAGCATGGTATTTGTGTTCAAATATTCATATGTATAAAGGTTAATTTATCATTCATACATAACACAAAAAGGCATGTCAAATCATTATTTAATGTACATATATGTTAAGTACAATCCATAATATAAGTGACTATAATTAATTCCTATCTAGGTACATGTACATGACATCAGGAGAAAAAGAATTAAAATTCAGCCGACGACCTGTACTCCATATATCTATATGCAAAACTTTATGCCCCTAAATGCCTAAATCTTATGCTACACTATCTGAAAAACTTAATTATGATTTTTAATAAATAAAAATAATAATTAAATTCTAATGAAATAATCAAAAATATATTATTATTAAGATACATCATGAGTGTAAGGATTAACTTATACAAGTGCAAATGCAACAGATTATTTAATTTTTTTTTTTTTTTTTGAGACCTTGTAAGGCAAAAACTACTTATGGGAATTCATTTGAATTAAGTGACATTTGCTTTTTTTTGGCTAGCATATAACATGTGATTCATAATGGACATATATATCACTTTGCCAAGTGATTTGTAAGTGTTGTCAGGTACAACATGTTTTTAATTCTATATGTAAGTGTTCATTCACAATGATATGCATGCAATTATTAAGATCATATAATTCTCACTTGACTTGTATTCATATGTAAAATTTTACAATTCAATCACATATACACATAATAAAATACAATCATATCTTAAATTACACATATATGCATTAGAATCCAATCATGGGTTTTATTCACCTTTGATGAAACCAAATTTTATGGTAGGTTTGAACATCTTTTTTGGGCTTCCTCAATATGTTGAGATCCTAACGTGTAATATACATTTGATAACAAATGGTTAAAAATGAGTTTGCACACTTGATATGCAGCTATGGTCATTTTTCATGTAAGTAGAACAAGATTTTATGCTTATTATTCTTGTATGGCAGCCTAACCTTACTACACTCTCATTATAATAACTCTAGTTATAATTATCCAAATGGCTTGATTCTTTTTTTAAGTATACTAAACACATGGGGCTACAACATAGTCAAAATTCAAATTAATATAAGTCCTACAAAAAATATGGTGAATTTTTTAATTATGCAATGTTTCTATGTGACCACAATCTAATTAGGTCTTACAATTTTAGCCATGTCTCAAATTATACATATCTAATTGCAAAATTGATTTACCAAAAGCTATAAAACAAATAAAGGAACATTTTTTTTATGTTTTACACTATTTCTAATTCAGCCTATAAGGTGATCAAAATAAGTGAAAAATCTCAAACCGAGCAAGCTTTAGTAGGTTCAAGATCAGTCATAATCAAAGTGCAATACCTCTTTACCCATAAAATATTTATCAAAATTTTTTAATAAAAATTTAGATAAGTAATAACTATACAAAGTTGATGTTTTTCACGTCACCTAATTCACATTCCAATGCCATAAAATTATGGGTAAACAAGATTGAGCAAGTTTTATTAGATTTAGAATTAGTCATAATTAAGAAGCAAATTCTCTTCACCCATAACACATTTTGCATAACTATTTCACAATCAATTAGAGAGGATATAACTCTACAACTTTCATGTTTTACAATTCATCTAACTTAGCCTTTAAGGTAATTAAAATATATGAACAATCTCAAGTTGGGTTATTAATAAGTCTTATTCAGGGATCCATATTTGATCACACACACCATATTCAGTAAAGTGTATTTTACGTATATTTAGATGAGGCATAAATCTATAATGTTTATATTTCACACTTTACCTAATTTTTCTTATAGGGTTATGAAATTATGAGTGCAATAGTCAACTCTAAAACCAAATCAATAAAATTCAGCTCTTATTTCTCCTATGCTTCTAACAACCTTTCTACATGAACTCTAGCTATAATTACTCTATAATTCTTACTAATTTTGCATATTTAGCATGTTATTAAGGAATAATTTCATATGAGAAAAAGATGAAATCACTTTCTTTTTTTTTTGCCAAAACTAGAAAAACTTAGGATTTCTTCCTATCTAGCTTACTTCTTCTTCTTCTTCCTTTCTTTCTTTATTTCTTTTGTTGCACCCTCACATTTTTCTTCTCTTATTAGCTCCTAAACGAAGAGAAATTCAATTTGTATACTTACTCTAATAAGACAAAATCATGGCAGCTTGATCTATTGATTAGAAGTTTAATTTTCCTCTTTCAGTCCCTCTTTTTCATTCTTTCATCACCTTTATCCTTATACTAATTCCCTTATGCTCCTTATGCTTTTAATAAGTTTCAAGACACATGTATTTAAGATATAATAATATACCATATATGGCAATTTGCAATGCAACTATGGAACATTATATCTATATTCAAGTGCCCTAAATGCAAAGATGCAAATGTTACTGTCATGCTTATCAAATGCACATATCTAAGTGATCATTTACGTAATGACAATGCTTATGTGGCATTGCAAACCATTTATGCAATGCATATGCTCATGTAATGATGCTAATGAATAATGATAGGGATGTTACATGTTATGCACTTATGCAATCATCATAGTCATATTCAAGTGTCTCAAATGCAATGATGTAAATGTTATCATCATGTTTATATTATGTGATGCATATATATAAATATAACATAATTGAAATGCAAATGGGTTAGGTCAAGGATGTTATAATTCTTCCTTTTTTTTGAAAATTTCATCCTTAAAAGTTGCTTACGAAAACTCGAGAATATGAAGGGATATTGTCTTCTTAAAGTTTCTTTTATTTCTTTAATGGCCTTCCTTAGGCGAGTAATGGCTCCATGTCACCTTAACCATTTGTATCATTTGATTCCTTAGTAGTTTTAATCATTAATCAAGGATCTCAACTTGTTCTTCTCGATAAGTCATATCATTAAACAATTCAATCACTAGCTCTAATAATATATGACTATGATCGGAGTGATACCTTCAGAGCATAGAAACATGGAAAATAATGTGTAATTGAGACAACTTTATTGGTTATTCCAATCAATATTCTAAAGGCCCAATTTTTTCTATGATTTTATTTGTCCTGATATACCTTAATCTCAACTTCCCTTATATACCAAACCTAATAATGTCTTTCCAAGGTTAAACCTTCAAGAAAATTTTATCTCCAACTTGATACTTCATTTCTTGTCTATGTTTATCAACATAATCTATTTTTCCTTTCTTAAGGGGCACACAAACATCTTTTGACTACTTGGATTTTCCATTGTATCTTATACCATCTCAAGACCCTTTACCTATTTCATCCCTTCAACATTCCAATAAATTGGACTTTTGCATTTCCTACCATATAAAGCTTCATATGGTGTCATACCAATAGTAGAATGATAACTATCCATTAACGACAAATGATCATCCCAACTGCCTTTGAATTCTAATACATAAGCTTACATCATATCCTTTAATATCTGAATAGTCCTCTCTAATTGATCACCGGTCTATAGGTGAAAAGTTACGCTAAAATTCAAATAAGTACCTAAGGTTGTTTGTAAGCTATACCAAAAATAAGAAGTAAATCAAGGATCTCAATTTGACATAATAGAAATAAGAATACCATGTAATCTCATAATCTCAACAACATATACCTTAGATAGCTTATCGAGTGCATATGTTTATTGTATAGGTAAGAATGTGTAGATTTAGTGAGTCTATCCATAATAACTTAAATAACAATATGCACATTCTATGTTTAAGGCAAATTGATGATAAAATCCATTAAAACTTTCTCCTATTTCCATATAGGATTATCTAACAGATGCAACTTACTTACAGTTGCCTAATGTTCTACCTTGATTTGTTGGCAGGTTAAACATCTTAATACAAACTTAGTTATATTTTTTTTCATCGTTGACCATAAAAAATGTGACTGCAATGTCTATGCATTTTTTCCTTCTAGGATGCATAACATATGATGCATGTATAATCTCTAATCTCAAGCCATTAACATCTGGTATACAAAATCAAGTACCCATCACTATCATCACATCATTTCTAATAAAAAAAATAGTCTTTTTACCTTTTTACATCGTTAGTAGCATTTTTTGCAAATATGGATCCTTTGTTTGAACTTATCTAGTTTTATCATCTATCACATACTTCAATTGAAATGTAGCTATTAAAACGGTCACATTCTCAATCTTAAATTTCACATTTAAAGCATGAAGATTAACTAATGATGTTAAATTAATACCAACCATACTAGCCACAACATCTAAGGCTTTTCGGCTTAAAGCATCAACAACAACATTAATCTTACCTAAATGATAATCAATAATGTAATCATAGTCCTTTAACAATGTTATCCATCTTTCTTACCTCATATTCAATTCTTTTTGTGTTAGCATATATTTCAAGCTTTTATAACCTGTTAAAATCTGAAATGTCTCTCCATAAAAGTAACACTTCTAAATTTTTAAAGCATCAATAATACTTGTTAACTTCGGGCTATGTGTAGGATAATTCAACTCACAAGGCCTTAGTTATCGAGAAGCATAGGTTATCACCTTCTCATGTTGTATAAAGACACAACCTAACCCTATTCTCATAGTATTAGTGTACACCATAAATCCACCATTTGTTGAAGGCAATATCAAAACTGTTATTGTAATCAATCTCTTCTTGAATTCCTTAAAAATTGGCTTACATTGATCTTCCCATTTAAATATTACATTCTGTCTTAATAATTTTATTAGTACCTACTAATAATAGAGAATCCTTCCATAAATCGTCTATAATTATTGGCCAACCTAAGAAAACTACATATCTCTAATAAATTTTTAGTTGGATCTCACTCCAAAATAGCTTTCACCTTAACTGGATCAAGTTGAACATAATGTTTGGAAATAACATACCCCAAGAAGACCATTTGCTTCATCTAAAAGTCACATTTGCTTAATTTGGCATATAACTGCATTTCCTTCAAAATCTCTAATATAGTTCCTAGATGTTGCTCATGTTCATCATCACTTCATAAGTATATGAGAATGTCATCAATAAACACAATCACATATTGGTCAAGATATTGGTGAAAGGTATGATTCATTAATGTCATAAATGTTGTTGGTGCATTAGTTAACCCAAAAGGCATAATAAGGAACTCATACTGACCATACCTAGTGTGAAAGATAGTTTGTGAAATATCTAGCTCAGTAACCCTCAATTACCCATACCCAAATCTCAAATAAATTTTGAAAATACCACTGCACCTCAAAGTTGATCAAGCAAATCATCAACTCTCAATAAAGGATACCTATTTTTTATTGTTACTCAATTTAATTATTTATAATTAATACACAAACCACATGTTTCCATCCTTTTCTTCACAAATGACACTAATGCCCCCCAATGAGGTGTACTAGGTCGAACGAAACCATTTTCCAATAACTTTTTCTAACATTTCTTTAATTCTTGCAATTCTTTTCCAATAACTTTTTATAACATTTTCTTTAATTCTTGCAATTCTACTACTATCATTTGACATGGTGTAATAGAAATAGGTGCCACTCTTGGTAAGGCCTCAATATTAAAATCAACTTCTCTATGTGGTAACAAATCAGGCAAGTTATTAAGAAATACTTCTGAAAACTCTTTCACTATAGAAATGTTTACCAATCCTAAACTAGCAACATTGGTATTCACCACACTAGCTAAAAATGCATCATAACCTTATTTGGTCCATCGAAAGCCTGAAGATTTGAGATTAAACAAGTTAGAATAGTTTTGCTCTAACTAACAAATATAACTCTTAGTTAACCCAGAGATCTTATCATTAACACTTTAGTACGGTAATCTAAAACTATTTGTTCATTTACTAACCAATCTATACCTAGAATAACAATAAATTCTTTAAAATCATTAATATCAAATTTGTAGGCACTACCATGCCACACATTAGCACTAGATAAGTTTCACACATATTGTCTATAATTACACTACCTCTAACAAGCAC
Organism: Omphalea diandra; assembly: GCA_949677035.1. NCBI lineage: Eukaryota > Viridiplantae > Streptophyta > Magnoliopsida > Malpighiales > Euphorbiaceae > Omphalea > Omphalea diandra. The sequence continues at coordinate 63,499 of CATIWR010014922.1, read as the reverse complement.
CAAAACTCATAAATCATATCCTAAAGATTCAACTATACCATGCACTTGTGATGCAAATTCTCAAAACATAAATGAATGTGTGGATCTTAGGTCTGTCAAACCATAGGCATCTAAATCACAAATAAAAACTACACTAGAAATAACTTATAGAGCTGTTGGAGCCTTTTGACGAGTAATAGGATAAACTCTAGCTCAAGGTTGAATATGGACTGCCTATCTGCTACTAAGAATTGAACTTGTTCCACCATGTCCTCCTCTGTCTCTACCTCACCCTTTGTCTTTGCTCGTGTCATTAACATTCTCTCCAATACTACTCTCCCTAACTACCTGGGACTCCCCTCCATTCACACCTGTCATTGGGCAATCTTGACTCATATGGCCTAGCAGTTTATAAGTATATCAAATAAGCTTTTTAGGTTCCTAAGACTCTTTAAAAGGACTTCTTCCATAATTAATGCAAATTGGAGCTATACCTTTACCCACTGTGGCAGCTGGTCCTCCTTTAACATATAAACTTGTAAAACCCCTATAGCTACCGCAAATAAAATCTTGATAAACCAGATGATGTAAAAACTACTTCTTTTTATTGCCCTATTAGGCTTTCCACCCTATCCTGAATAACTTCTCTTCTTTTAGCCTCAATTGCCTTCTTCTTTTAAATCACCTTTTTAACTTAAATAGTTATTGCTAATAGTGTAGTATAATTGGTTAGCTTGACCATTAATTGATCTCGAATTTCTAACCATAGTCCCCTCTCAAACTTCTAGCATTTTAATTGCTCTACAACCATAAACCCTAAGGCATGTCTCAAGAGTTTAACAAATTATACCTCATAATTTTCTACCATTATATCATTCTACTTTAGCTGGAAAAACTCCATCTTCTTAAAACATAATTATACTACTAGTATTTATTTGTTTACAAACTCCCTCAGAAAATCATCCTAAGTCAAAGTTATTAGTTGAGTGTTGCTACCTAGAATAGTGTCCAACTAGTCTAAGGTGTTCTTTTAAAATAAAGATATTGCATACTTTAGTTTTTACTCTAGGTTGCATTCAATCCTACTAAAGATTCTCTCAATTCTTGTCATCCAATCCTCAACCTTAACAGGATCTGTAGAGCTCTCAAAGTTAACTGCCCTTTATTTTCACAATTTGTCATAATTCTTGTCTATAGCAGGTCATGCATGTGTTTGTGTTGTAAATCTCCACTTCATCTCAACAAACTATATGACATTAGGGTTTACACCCATAGCTGGATTATTTTCTAACATCTCAAGATTCTCTATAACATGTTCAATATGCTCATGTGCATGAACAGACTTAACAAACTCATCCCTAATCTCTAGGCCAGCTTGAACTCTGTGAGATGCATCCATACTCCTCTATGCTAATGCACGTAAATATTAATACAGTGCACATATCATATACTAAATATTCACATTACACATGTCTATAGAACCATTTACCCTCTTTAGTATCACTAAAATAACATCTTATTTCATGGATTATTATTTATTAAACTTTGCTCAATTTACTAGTTTACTTGATTGATTAATCAACATTTAACAATCATTTCCACAGTGTATATGTCAATTCATTCACAAAGTATGAAGTACCAAAATGACATAGCATTATTAAAATCCTTTCATGTCATTCCATTGTCATTGAAGGACCCTTCTTCATATATTTTAAGCACTTTACATATTTTACATTACAATATAATAACTATCTATAGTAAAACATACATGGGTATAGGTAAAAAGAAAAACACTAAAAGACTTTTATTGGCCTAACCTCTATTAGACTACTACATAACAACTTTAAAAGATAGATTGGATGCAATCTCTAGCCCACCCTTCTTGAAAGAAAATTATATGCAAAAGAATGAGCTTGCATAGTTAGTAAGTAAACAATTAATGATACATAAATCATTGTTGGCCCTAGTTCACTAAGAATGAGGGTTGAATTGGTGGTAGATTTGAACTTTTGATTTTAGAGGAAGCTTACAAAAATGAAAGATTAGAGAAATAGTGGGAGAAGAATAAACACAAGAGTTTTATAGTGGTTCGGGTATTAACCAACCCTACATCCACTCTCAAATTCACCAATTGGGTGTTTCACTCAATCTCTAGTGTTTTACAAACTCACACTCATCTTAGTGTTTAGGCTCACACCAAACATTATAAGTGTTTTCCCAAAGCTCACACTCAGCCTAGTGTTTTAGGCTCACACCAAACTTTACAAGTGTTTTCCTAAGGTGTTACTCAAACCTATACCAGAGTTTTCTGAGGCTCACTCTCAAACCTAAACAAGAGTTCTCTAAGGCTCACTCTCAAACCTAAACAAGTGTTTTCTATACAAGGGTTTACTTTCAAACCTAACCCAAGGTGTTTAAAGCTCATACCAAACTATGTATAAAGAAATAAAGAATTAAAGTTGTGAATTAACTTTGCAAAAGTTTTGGGATAATCAAATGGTTATCCTTTTGCATTCAAGTACATTAGGTGGTGTATTAATAGGCAATAATCACCAAAGAGATGTTACAAAGAAACTATGTTCAAATCTATAAATTGCATTAAATGTTTGACAAACGAAATTCACAGTCAAGACAAAATTCACTGTCGCTATTTTTGAACTATGTCTAACGGCTAGTCCACGTGGTATAAAACCATTGGTCTCTTTAAAAAATAGTCGTTGAATCTTTCTAATGGATCTTAAAATTCACAGTCGCTACTTCAAATTTGTAGTTGCTATTTTCTTTTTTTAGACGCGATTATCACCATGAAATCATTTGTTTAATGTGGAGATGTTGTTTCACCAATTTCAAGTCGCAACCTAAATTTGCAGTGGCAACTTTTGAATCTTAACAACATTTTTTTCAAAATTTGTAATCGCTTCAAAATTTGCGGTCACCAATTTCGAAAACAGATTTTTATACTTTGAGTTTTTTGCTTCTGATCACTCTTATTCAACTTTCAATGAGATTTTATCTTAATATCTGCAAAAACCATATTTAAAATTGATATTAGAACCTTTCAATCTATATTGTCAAGATCAAAAGAGAGTTATGACTTAGGTTTGAATAACCTAGTTCAATAATCACAAATAACACAAAAAGTATTTAAAGATAAATAAATCATCATCCCATCCATGCATATAATAAAGAATTTCTAATTTTTACTACCACACAAGTTATCAAATGTTTTTTCCACACAGGATATAGGATATTATCACCACATAGTCTATATGATATCATTACCATGCATAATAATCTTATATAATTTTAGTGTCACACAGATATATAGTTCTCTTTAGTTGCCAAATATGTTATTCTTTTCTTACTGCTTGCTTAAAAAAATCAAGTAATTGTCCTTTAGCAAGTCATTTATAAATCCAATAAAATTTCAATCATATAATATCTTATAATGATACCCATTAACGTTGGCACTTCATATCAAAAACATACTTCCATTTTGAAGCCATAAATTATCAACATTTCATCAAAATAAATAAATTCAAAATCTAGCAGTCATTTCATCAAATTATCCATCAATACCATCTCATTGAATAGCATTTAAATCCATAGAATATACGTTCATAGCATTTAACCAATCACGTGTTTTAAGTATCATTAGTTATTTACTCACCTCTTTCTTCAAGCTATTAAGGTATAAATAGTCTTAAATTATTTCCAATATTATCTTTAGCACCTTGAGGACCTATTTTAATACACTTAATCAATCTATGATGATAAAATAAGATTTTTATCTCTTTATGCAAGTGCATTATAGTAAAAGTATCATGACCTTGGAAGACTATTTTTATAATTACTTTTATCCCACGCATTTAAAAGATCAAATTCTCTTGTTTGCTTAGACTAGACATATATGGGTACAACATATCCAAAAATTTAGCCCAAAATATGAACTGCACAATTTATGGTCAATTTTATAGTTTTGCCCTATTATAGCTATAAGTATATGATAAGTAGATCCCTAAACTTAGTCATATCTAAAAACGAAAATGTCTAACTGAAAAACTGTTTTATAGTCAACTGACTAACACAAAATGAACAATTTTCATGTTTTACCCTTTCTCTAATTTAGCTTCTAAGGTCATCAAAATAAATAAAAAATCTCAAATTGAGCAAGTATCAACAAGTTTAGAATCAATTGCAATCAAAGAGTAATATCCCTTCATACATAACATATTTAATAAAAATATTTTACATGCATTTAGATGAGGTATAAATCTAAAACTTTCATGTTTTTCACCTTATCTAATTTTTCTTCTAGGGTTATGAAATTGTGGGTATAATTGTTTATCCTAAAAACAGAATCAAAATGAATTATGCTCTTATTCACTTTCAACAACTTCTCGTACATGAATTCTAGTATAATTACTTCGTAATTCCCACTAATTATTTATGATTAACATGCTATGGATTAGAAATTCCATTCGAGAACAAATATGAAAGCACATACCTTTTGCCAAAGTAAAAAAAACTTTAAGATTCCTTCCTAGCTAATTTCTTCTTCTTCCTTTCTCTCCTCATCCTTCTTCTTCTTCTTCTTCTTCTTCTTCTTCTTCTTCTTCATCTTTTCCTTGTTTCTTTTCTTTCTTTCTTTTTTCGCTCTCCCTTTTTCCATTGTATCCCTCTTTTTTTTCTCTTATCTACTTATAATATAAGAGAATTCTAATTTGTATTTTTATTCTAATAAGATAAAATATAGGTGTCTTTTTCCTATTGGGTTAAAGTTAAATTTTCTCTTTTAGTCTTTTTTCTTCATTCCTTCATCACTTATATTCCATGACTAATTTTCATCTACTCCTCATACATTTAATAAGTTAAAAGATATTTCTATTCATGTCTCATGTTGTAATATGTTATGCACTTATACAATCATCATATCTATATTCAAGTGCCTCAATTGCGATGATACAAATATTATCGTCATGCTTATGTTATGTGATGCATACATACAAATATAACACAATTGAAATGCATATGCGTAAGGTCAAGGATGCTACATATAGTTTGAACTATGAATACATAAGACTAGCATCTATTATCTGAATAAGTTATTGGTGTAAGCCTTTTAAACACCTTCAGATTTTAACTTTCATTCGTTGTCATAAGGTATTTGATTTTATTGACTTGTGCTTTAGACTTTGATAATACTATTTAAAGTTAATTCATTGTATCTTTTTCTTTTAAAACTTGACTTAAGCTTATCTTATTGATTTCAAGTCACATTTTCTCCTATTCTATTCTTGTTAAATAATGGCTTATAATCGAAGATAGTTTACACTCAGAGTTTTAACAAATGGGAGGATCATATGGGTGCAAAGAAGCGAGGATCATGAGCTTGGATAATATTTCACAATGAAGTATACAAGTTATTGTTCTTCATAAAATGGCTCACTGATAATTCTGCCAAATTTTGATACTAAGCATGCTTCAAATTCAAACATATTTTACAATGCAAGCATATGTTGAATAATGCTCTCTAAAGTAATAAAAATAGTGACAAATCAGTAATTTCAAGTTACCGAATCACCCTCCCATTTATGAATTTTTTTCATATAATTATACACCCAATTATGATTGTATAAGAATTGGCGATGGTTTTGGCCTACGCCATAAGTTCCTTGAATAATTTTCATTTTCCCAAGTCCTTCAAAATTAAATCAATGCAATGAGCACTAAAAGCTATACAGTGCAAGTGTTTAAAATGTTTCATCAAATTTTTTCAGTATCTTCCATTTCAGCCTCATTATATGTCATAATTTGCACTACTTTTTCAACTTCAACTTCCTTTATTACTTCTTTCATAAGTTTGAAGAAAGTAATTTTCACATCTACACTGAACAAATGAGGCATTGACTAATTTGTGAAAGACATTCCACGATTTGAATAAATCAAAGAGTTGTTGATATGCATTTTTGTGGGGCCACTTTATCCATCACACATTATAATTACACCTCTTTATTTCCATATGGAATCAAATGATGCTATATATTCTTTCATCAACTTATATTCATTTGGGAGATATATACTAGATCATAAGTAATAGGTGGATGTTCATTAAGGCCAGCTTCTACAGTTGTTTTAAGTAGTCGTGCAATCTAAGGTAGGTCAATAATTGAAAGTGCAATCGATGATGGACCATAAAGTTATTAAAAACTTTTGACAATTTAACCTTTTATTTTTTGAACCATTTGATACTGATTTTTGATTTTTTAGAGTTGTATCCTTCTTCAACTCTATTTTTCTTGTCACCAATCTAGAAAGTAGTGTTTATGCAAGAACATATATGGTAGTTTATCTATCCCTTTCTCTAACTATTACTTAACAAATAAAGACATCTTGACTACTTACCCTTGCATCATAATGCGCTCCTCTACTCCTATTCTTGTCTTCATCAAATTGTCTCATACTTTCTCTTCCTATAATTCCTAAGTCTAGGTCCTCTTCTTTATCTGAGTCCTTAACTTTATGCATTTTATAAATTTTATCTTCAAGCTCTTATGCTCTTTTTTCATTTGTGTAGCTTCATAATCTCTAAAGACTTTAGCCATATCTTTTGTGTAACAACGAACACTTTGGAATAGCTAGATATTTGATCACTCACACTAGCCAAATTTTGTTTCAGTCTAATTATTCCCTTTATTACTTTTCTGCTATAAAAATCACATATCATTTCATCTTTATTTTAACCTCGATGTGTAAAATTCTATTTAATATCATCACTTGGCTTTAAAGGATTCCCTCTACTTCCATATAAACGAGGCATTTTCAACCTCTACAATTTAGTAATATAGACAGTAATAAAATAAGTTAAAAATTATTTTACTAGAAATAAAAAATTAAGTATTAATTAATTTAATTTTTGAATTCTATAAATTATAAAACTAATTAATTATAAACCTAAACTCATAGACCAAAACACATTAAAATTACTAATCAAATTTCATACCTAATTATGTTAAATTTTAAATTATTTTTAGTTATATCTATCTATAGTATAATCAATTATCAAACTAACTAATTTATACCTTCTACAATCAAGTAATCTAGACAAGTAATAAAACAAAATAAAATTTAATTTACTAGTAATAAAAAATTAAATATCAATTTAAATTATGAATTCTATAAATTATAAAAAAATAGTCAAATCAAAGCCTAAACTCATGAATTAAACACAATAAATACTAATTAAGTTAAATATCTAATTGTATTAAATTCAAATTATTTTTAGTTATATGTATCCATATTATATTCAATAACCAAGCTAAATAATTTATATCTTTTATAATTTAGTAATCTAAATAAGTAATAAGATAAAATAAAAATTAGTTTACTGATAATAAAAAATTAAATATCAGTTTAATTTATGAATTATGTCAATCGTAAAACCAATTAATTCTAGACCTAAACTCATGGACTAAAACAAATTAAAAAATACTAATAAAGTTGAATACCTCATTTATGTTTAAGTACTAAATTATTTTTAATTATATGTATTCACATTATAGCCAATAATTGAGCTAAATAATTTATCTCTTTTACAAATATTTGCAGTTTAAACATAAATTTTACGATATTTTGTAACTTAAATATGTTTTTTTAACAATATTTCTAATCTAAATATGATTTATAACAATATTTTTTTATCTATTGAAGATAAATTTGTTATCTAACTAAAATCTAAACTTTAATAAAATTTTGTAATGTAAAAACTAGTAAAATAATTAAAATTTTAAATTATAAATATTAACATACCTCTTTTAAATGTGGTGTGAAGAGTTTTTTTTCTAAATAATTCTGCTCTTAAAATTTTTTTGAGTTTTTAAATTAATATATAAAAGAATTTTAAAGAAAAGGTTACTGAATTGTGATATTGCATAAATAAAATGGAAGAAGGGGAAGTAACGAAAGAGGAGAACAAGGAAAATGAAGAATATACACAACGCAAGCTGTTGGGTGCCTTTTCTTTATGTGGACAGCATTATTGAACTCCTTTGCATGTGAAAACTGCAAAGCAAAGGAGAAATTCTTGCAAATTTTATAACCATGAAATAATGTCACTATGACATTATTAAAATAACCATTTTTATCGTTATGTAATGGCTGTTATGACCATTACTCCAAATAAAAATATTATGGTCATTAAATAACGGGCATAACGATAACAAAAATTTGGAACCTTATTACATAATACCTGTTATGTAATTCTCTATTCAAAACTCTAAACTAAGTCATTACAAACTCCCTTATACTTAAACACAACAATGCAAAGGAACAAAACTAGACATGCCAAAATAATGGAAACTTAACTATAAATTTTCCATTGAAGACGTTATTTGATGAATCCTTAAACCTTTTATGAGCTGGTAGAATAACAAAGGCATGGTGATGAAGGTAATATCCCTTTCTGGCTAATAAGCTAGATTTATAGATAAAAGAGAATAAAATAAGTTACTGTGGTTGGTTTCTTGCCTTTTATACTCTTAGTATTGTGTAGAAGTTGATGGATCTTGATATCATGTTGAAGAGTGGTGATATAAGCCGATAGTTCTCAAGTGATTAATATGACGATATCGGTACCTCTGAATGAGTAGTGCATATAGAGCAAGTTGATGGACATAATGAAAACTTTACCTTTTGACCATGTCTCCTTGAATGTAGAAATGATAATTTAGTGGTTTGAATATGTTAATTTTGAAGTCTAACGTTGGAAGCCTTGTTACAATCAACAATTCTAAAATCAGATTAATTAGTAAATTAATCAATTAATCAATTTTTTAGTAAATTACTTTGATTAGTTCGATTTAACTGATTCAATAATAAATAAAATTTAAAAAATAATCACTATAATAATTTAAAATAAGAAAACATATTAAAAATAAAGACATATTTATAATAATTAAAAATAAAAAAAAATTAAATATTAGTCTAAAATTAATCGAATTGGTCAATAATTTAATTCTTAATTTAATTGATATCACTCATCACTCCAATTCGACTTTTAATTCTGATTACAATATCAAAGTGATTTTTAGGAGCGATCCTGCCATATAAGTGGGAAGTTCAATACTGGTTGCTATTAGAATGTAGTTTAGCTGCGACAATAATGAGATATTATTAAGTTGAAGTGATTTCATTCTTGTTATACAACTTGCCATGTTGGTGTATCATTCATACTACGTATGTCAGGATGCATTTAGAGATGACAGTGGGGTAAAAAATTCTCGTTCCCCGTGAAGATCTATCTCGATAAAACAAAAAAATTTTATTCTTTTTTTTCTCATAAATTAGGAGTGAATATGATACTTCTATCGCATGAATCTCTACAAACACCTCAAAATAAATCTCGTAGAAATCTAATAAAAAATAAATCTATTTTTATAAATTTTTATATTTATTTAGCATGTATTTTATATTTATTAGATCTATATATAAATATTTTATATATATAATTAGATATTTTTATATATTTAGTAGTTTACAGCATAAAATATTTTTATTTTAAAATTTAATAAATTATATTTTATAAAAATAATAAAAAATTAAAAAAAATTTGCCCTACAAAAAATTTTCTAGGGGTGACACCACCCCAACCTTAGATGCATTGACATAACATGTTGGGATGGTCATCTCATCTATGTCAGAGTGCCATGAGACTTTCCATATTAGACTTTGATGAGTGTGCATTCTTAATAATTACATATTTCATCATCATTTGATCTTCCTTTCTACATTGCATATGCTAATTGATTGCTCATTTTCACCCTTCGTTATTAAACTACTAATTTATCACAAATTAAAATATATTAATTCTTATAACTTAGTTCTTTCGTTATAAAAAAGAAACTCTTATAACTTAGTTGTATAGATTAATTTCAATCTCTTTTTCTATTTGAGAAATCTCCTGACGTTTTATATGCCTTTTTCAGATTAACAATTTCTTTATTGAGATTTAATTAAGCAGCTTAATATACAACTCTTCGTCTGTATCAGTATTTTGATTAGACCACTCTTATTGGACAGAAAAGATGCCCTTTTTTTTTTCGGTTTTGCTTAGTATACATAGAACTTCCTTGGTATTTTCAAAATTATCCGAGATCACGCAAGTAGCATGTGGGAATAAATCTCATAATGCTTGAGAGACTTGAACCTAGTCTCTTTTTTCAAGGCATAAAGTCTTAGTTGTTGAATTAAGTGTGTGATGGTCAATAAAGATACTAATTAAGCCAGTAATTTTGGACACGGTTCAATTGAATAACACAATATGACAGTAGTTAAACGAATTTAAATTTAATATAAATCAATTTGAATTATAAATGGATCAACTTATTTATGACACATCAAAAATGCAGTGTAAATAGGCTTACCTATCTTATTCACAATAAATATAATTATATAATTGAATTAACCGATTAACATATAATATACAATATAAATATACACTTTAAAATATAATTTAAATAAATATATTTTATGTATAAATAAATGTTGGACTATAATGGTTAATCCTAAATCTTGAACCTCTTTTGATCTTGACAAATGAGATTGATCAATCCTAATGTTTTCAATTGAGTATTGTTTTGCAGAAATTAAGTTAGATTTCAATTGGAAGTTGGAAGGATTGCATAATCTTCAAGAAGGCAAAGTTCATCCAAATTCGCGGTCAATGGTTTGTAATTTGCAACTGCGACCTAGCTTAAGGAAAGGGTGAAACTCCGCCAGAGGGATTCGCAGGCATCATCGCTATCGCGATTCATCCAAAGATGGGAATGTCAAAGTCACAAACGAATTCGCAGTGTGTGTTACGCATCAGCTGCGACCGCGACTTTCAAAGTAATTAAAGAGGGAAGTCAGTCCACAATCATAGCATGCCAAGTGTCTCAGGTATCCGTTGGAGAACAAAATTCGCGAGAACAATATTTTGGATAGTGACCACGATTCCAAAAGAAGAAGATTATCTTTCAAACAAAAGGATTCGCATTCTGAATTGCGCCTTGTACAAAGAAGAATCGCTATCACGACTTTTATAGGCAGTTAGAACACAAAGGTGATATTTTCCTAATGGACCAATGAGAAGCTACCACGTGGACTAGCCGTTAGACACAAATGGATTTTTCCACCACAATTTTTTGCTCTCGTATGGAAATTTGGATTTTGCGACCGCGATTGACCAGTAGCAACTACGATTCCTGTCTGACATGCAATTAATGTAGAATTTGCCTAGCATGTCTTGGAGATTTGTTGAGCTTTAAAGTCTAACGTATCTTTGGTGGGTATGAGGTATAAATACTCTACCAAACAGTGATAAATAAGATAGATAGAGAATTCATAATTAGTGTTAAAGCTCTCAATCTTTTGCTACTCATTTTCTTCTCTTCTTTATAAGATTGTAAGTGTTGGGTGTGAGCATTAAACACCAACTGTAAGAAAGGTTATTGTGTGAGCCTTGAAAACACATAGTTAAAGGTTATTGTGTGAGCTTTGAAAACACATAGTATAAAGGTTATTGTATGAGCCTTGAAAACACAAAGTGTAAAAGTTAGGTGTGAGCTTGGAAACACCATTCTGAGTTAGTGGAACACTCAATTGCAGAGAATTGGGGAGTGAACGTAGGGTTGATTATACTCGGACCACTATAAATCATGTACCTTATCTTCTACTCTTCTTTATCCCTTACTTTAATTTTTTGTTATGCACCAATTCAACCCCCCTTCTTGGTGCCTAGGGCCAACAAGTGGTATCAGAGCCAAGTCTCACATACAAGCCTTAATTGGGTGAGCAAAGTTCATGGCACAAGAGGGAATCCACTCACACCTCAAGCCTCACTTTGATGGATCTGACTATACTCATTGGAAGTATAGAATGGAAATCTACCTTGATGCATATGTGGTGGAACTTTGGGATGTGATTGTCAAATAATGGAAGCCACCCACTAAAGTGGTGGATGGAATTAAAGAACTCATTCCAAGGGAAGAATGAGTTGAAACTCACAGGAGATCAAATGGCAAAAACAAAAGGGCAATGACCATTCTTCTAAGCTCTCTATCTAGAGAAGAGATTAGAAGAGTGCAATATTGCCAAACAACACATGTCATTTAAAAGACTCTTAAGAACTACCATGAAGGCACAACACTAGTTAAATCAAGCTATTTGGATATGTACGTGACGGAATGGGAGCTCTTCATGATGAAGGACCATGAAAGCATCACCAAAATGACGAATAGACTCCAATCCATTGTCATCAACATGAAGAAATTCAGAAGGACTCTCACTAACTATGAGGTAAACACAAAAATTCTTAAAACTCTACCTTTAGATAAGTTTGGTGCTAGAGTGTGCAGCATCCAAGAGTCCAATCTGGAGATTGAAAAGGTTCCAACAGATGTGTTGATAAGCAAACTCTTAACTCATGAGTTGGCCTTACAAAAAGATGAGCAAATGAAGAAACTAAGAGGCCAAAGAGATAAACCAAAAAAAAAAGAAAGAAGAACCCTAGCACTCAAATCCTCAACAAAGGAGAACGATGTAGAAACTACCTCCAGTGATGAAGAAAGTGACAAAGAAGAGAAGGAGCTAGCAATGCTCTCAAAAAGGACAAAGGAATTGATTAGAAGAAGAAAAGAAAGAAGAAGAAAAGAAAGAAGAAGCTTCAAGAAGACAGCTCCTAGTCCAAGAGAGAGATCTAATGAAGTCACTTGTTATGAATATGGCAAGCAAGGCCACATCAAGTACGATTGTCCCAAATTAAAGAAGAAGAAGAAGAGATGGGACAAGGAGAAAAAGAAGAGCTTTTCAGCCACTTGGGATGACAGCTCAAGTGAAGATGAAGAAGAATGAGAAGTTTCCAACATTTCTTTCATGGCACAAGAAGATTCTACAAATGATGTAAGTACTTCTTCCCACTCTCATTCTGATTTTGATGAATTTGATGAGATAGATGAAGAGCTTTTAGAGGCTCTAACTATGAGATGTGACAAATATATATCACAAATGAAGTCTTATAAGAAAAAGTGTCAAAAATTAGAGGATGATTATAAAACCCTCAATAATCTTATAAGCGATTTAAGAGCATCAAATGATGAGCTCAAAAAATCTATGGAAAATCTTTCTACATCATCTTCTTCATTGGCTTCATTAAAAAAAGAGAATGACTCTCTAAAGGGAGAAGTCATTAAGCTTAGAAGCTCAATCTCCAAATTCCATAAAGGAAAGGAAGCCTTGGACACATTAATTGTGTCACAAAGACCACCATTAATTAGACATGGTCTAGGCTTTGATGGAGCCTCCTCATCATCTCAAACTATATTTGTTAGATCATCAGAAACTCAAACCTCAAGTATTAAGGTAATTAGGAAGAAAAGTGCTCCTAACACTAAGCCTCCTAAGCCTAAGGGCAAAGGGAAGGCTCTCGCGAGCTCAAGAGCCAAGACTCAAAGAGCTAACCATGCCTACATGTACAAAAAGAATGCTCACTCTTATAAACAATTCCCTACTACTTCTCATCATACATGCACATGTTTGCATTCACACAATCAAGGTTTGAGAAGGCCTCCAACTCATACTAAACATGTGTATATGAGAAAGACTCACAAGTCTAAACTCCAATGACATTATTGTATGAAATTTGGGCATGTTAACATTCATTGTTTTATTAGGAAGGCTTACCTCAAGTTATAGGACCCTTCATTTCCTAACCTCTTAGGACCCAAGTATACTTAGGCACCTAAGAAAAGGCGACTCATATTTGTTATGTAGGGGAGTGTGGTAGCCACCAAATCAAGCAATTGGCATATGGATAATGGATGTTCCAAGCATATGACTGAAAATAGAAAGATATTCATAGCATTGAAGGAAAAAGAAGGTGGAGATGTCACATTTGGTAACAATGCCAAGGGTAAGGTAATTGGCATTAGAACCATTGGTAAGAATGGTTGTTCATTAATTGATAATGTTTTATTAGTTGGTGGCTTACAACATAATTTGTTAAATGTAAGTCAATTGTGTGACAAAGGTAATAAAGTCACTTTTGATCCTAGGGAATGTTGAGCCACCACTTTAGTGGATGATGAGGTTATTTTCAAGGGTGAAAGGAAAGGCAATACCTACTCAATTGACTTAGACAATTTGGCTAACTAATCTTTTAAGCGTCTTATGTCTTTGAGCAATAAAGCTTAGTTATGGTATAGAAGGCTTGGACATGCAAGCATAGATCTTCTTCAAAGCCTATCTAAAGGAAAGTTGGTGGAAGGCCTTCCCAAGCTAAATTTCACCAAAGATAAGGCATGTGGTCCTTGCCAAATGGGGAAGCAACATTAATCCTCCTACAAAGCAAAAAATGTTGTAAGTTCTTCTAGACCTCTTCAACTAGTCCATGTGGATTTGATAGGACCTACTAGGAGTGCTAGCTTAGATGGAAAGCATTTTGCACTAATTCTAGTTGATGACTACTTTAGGTTTACTTGGGTATCTTTTTTTAGCTCATAAGAGTGATACTTCTGAAGCTTTCAAGAGTTTTGCAAAAAGAGTTCAAAATGAAAAAGGTTACTTCATTTCTTCTATTAGAAGTGACCATGGAAAAGAATTTCAAAATGAGTCTTTTGAAACTTATTATTTGGAGAATTGAGTTTTTCATAATTTTGCAACTCTTAGAACACCACAACAAAATGGTGTTGTAGACTGAAAAAATAGAACACTAGTAGAAATCGCTAGGACCATGCTTAATGAGTATTCTTTACCAAATTACTTTTGGGTTGAAGTCATTAATACTTCTTGTTACATTGCAAATAGAGTTTTTAAAAGACTCATTTTCAATAAAACTTCTTATCATACCTAAGAGTATTTGGATGTAAGTGCTATATTTTAAATACCAAGGATAATCTTGGAAAATTTGACTCTAAGAACAATGAAGGAATATTCTTCAGCTATTCCACCTCAAGCAAGGCATATAGAGTCTTTAACAAGAATTCAATGGTAGTTGAAGAATCTTTGAATGTTGTCCTTGATGAATCTAGTAAACTTGATCTTGAGAAATGTGTTTTTATTGATGATCTTGTAGGTGATTTCGAAAAGCTAGAAATGGAAAACACCACAAGAAGAGAAGATAAAAGCAAGAAAGGAGGTGAATCATCAAAGGAAGATGAAAAGCCACAACATCAACAAAAAGATGAGCCAAACTAAGATCTACCTAAGGATTGGAGATTTTCAAAATATCACCCCAATGACTTGATCATTGGTGATACCTCTAAGGGTGTAAATACTAGATCACAACTCAATTCTTTAGATAATAATCTTACATTTGTTTCTCAACTTGAGCCAAAAATCAATTGATGAGGCTCTTGATGATGAGAGTTGAATGCTTGTTATGCAAGAGCAACTCAACCAATTTGAGAGAAATAAGGTATGGGAACTTGTCCTTAGGCCTAAGGAACACTCTATTGTAGGTTGCAAATGGGTGTTTAGGAACAAGTTAGATGAGCAAAGTCTTATCACAAGAAATAAAACTAGATTGGTTGCTAAGGGATACTACCAAGAAGAAGGCATAGATTATGATGAGACTTTTGCCCCCGTTGCAAGATTAGAGGCCATCAGGATATTTTTAGCTTTTGCATGCCACATGAATTTTAAACTTTTTCAAAGGGATGTTAAAAGTGCATTTTTGAATGGAATCATTAAGGATGAAGTCTATATTGAACAACCTCTTGGTTTTGAGTCATATTATTTTCCAAATCATGTTTTTAAATTAAACAAAGCCTTATATAGATTGAAACAAGCTCCAAGAGCAAGGTATGAAAGGCTTAGTTCATTTTTCTTGAAAAATGATTTTGAAAAAGGAAAGGTAGATACCACACTATTCGTTAAAAAACACAAGCATGATATACTAATTGTACAAATCTATGTTGATGATATCATTTTTGGTGCTACTAATGAGTCTTTTTGTAAGGATTTTGCTAAGTGTATGACTAAGGAATTTGAAATAGCATGATGGGAAAGCTCAAGTTCTTTCTCATTTTACATATCAAGAAAACCAAAAAAACCAAGCCAAGTACACAAGGAAAATACTCAAGAAGTTTGGCATGGATGGTTGCAAAGTAGCCAAGACCCCCCTGAGTGGTACCATCAAGCAAGACAAAAATGAATCGGGTAAGACGGTAGATGAAAAGAGATATCGAGGTATGATTGGATCTCTATAGACAGTAGATGAAAAAAGATATTTAGGTATGATCGAATCTCTACTTTATCTTACTGCTTATATGCCTGATATCATGTTTAGTGTATGTATGTGTGCTACATTCCAATCCTCTCCTAAAGAGTCTCATTTAAATGTTGTTAAGAGAATTTTTAAGTATTTGCATGGCACAATTCACTTAAGGTTATGGTATCCTAGGGATTCATCTTTTAGTCTCATATGATATTCGGATGCGGATTATGCGGGTAGTTTATTAGATAAAAAAGCACTTCCAGGACTTGTTAATTTATAGGAGAATGTCTAGTATCTTAGTTTAGCAAAAAGCAAGTGTTGATTGCCTTATCCACCGCAGAAGCCAAGTATGTTATTGCGGGTTATTGTTGCACCCAAGTTCTTTGGATGAAACAACAATTGAAGGAATTTGGTAAAGTGATTAATCACATTCCTATTAAATGTGATAACACTAGTGCCATTAATCTTTATAAGAATCCCATCCAACACTCTAGGAGCAAACACATAGATATTAGACACCATTTCCTTAGAAATCATGTGTAAAGGGTGATATTGTGTTAGAGTTTATTGACACAAATCATCAACTTGCAAATATTTTCACTAAGCCTCTCAATGAAGAAAGATTGAACTTCATTAAGTGAAAATTGGAAATGTATGATGGAAGCTCCCTACAGTGAAAATTTTGATCTTATGCATGATTGTTATGTGTGTTGATTGTTGTTTGTTAATTGTATGTCTTATATTTTCTATGTGGCATTTTTCATATGGATCACAATTTTGATTCTTTCAAAACTTATTTTTTCATTCTTATCTTTGTTAACTCATAATTTGTGGTCGCTATCTTATCTTCACGGTCGTGAATTACAAGTCCTTGTCACCTGGCTGCTAAACATCAAATCGTGATCGCAAGGATCAAGCTCCACCGCTAATTTTGTCCAAAAATTCAAATTTTTAACCTTTGAAGCGTGTATTCCAGAGGTAAATTTGTCCGTTAATCACATTTTTTAAAATTTGCGGTTGTGACTCATTGATTCACGGACGTGACTTAGGGTAACTGCCTAGACATTTAAGTGATTTGACTGACAACCATTTCTATCTCTTCATCAGTGCATTTCTAGTCATTTATAGCCATTTACAAAGGCCTCAAATGGCTATAAAACCCCCCTTCAATAGTAACATCCTCACTTCTCTTCCAACGTCAATTTCTCTCTTTTTCAAAGCTTTCTAAAATCACAAATCTCTTTATCCTTTGCAATGGCTCCCAAAAAGATCTTAAGGGCAGACAAAGGAAAGGCAGTGGCTCAGCCCTCTGCACCCCCTACTCTCCACATTATGAAAGGCATAACCAAGGAGGAGAAAGGGAGATACAAAGCCAATTCTTCCAAGATCATCCTCCCCAACAAGATACCTTCTACCTTTCTGTTGAAAACCTTAAGCATCAATGCAAATATTCGTGTTTTCCTCTCTAATTTGGGTTAGAACGAGTTCAACTTTCGGGACGAACCCGAATATGAAGAAATTGTGCAGGAATTCATGTGCACGGTCTAATAGAGTCGTAAAGCGGATTCACGAGCAGGGCAATACGGGTTAGCATTTTGGGCCTTTGGCGATCCTTTTTATATTACTTTCAGCTAACTTTTTTCTCTCTTCAATCTTCATGTCGGAGAAAACATCCCCTTCATAATCTCCGCACTTGATTTCATATACTCTAAATTTTGGCTGAAAATATCTATTGAAACCAAACACAACCCGAGATCCTCCTAGCCAAACACATTCAAACCCTACCCCTTTAGATACTTCATCGTATCATCACCTTTTCAATAAACGCTAGAGGTGATGGTAGTGAGAAAGTATCACAGAAAGATTTGGCATTTCTTTTTTGCCTCGTCAAAAATAAATCAATTCAAACTAGTTGGTATCTTGTGGATCAATTGATCCACATGAATACCAAACCTAAGAACTAATTCCTTTTATCTTCTCACATCACAGCCATATATCACTTTATAGGGGCACTTGATGAGGAAAATGAAAAATTCCTCACCAAGAAACTCTTTCCTTCACAAAACTTCCTTGATCTCACCTATCTCATCAGCGCCAAAATGATTCACCCGGACACCTATGCCTATACTCTGGGTGCCATTAGAGCTAAGAAAATGGAGACTTCACAAGCTTCCAAACTGAAGAGACTAGTTATTAAAGAAGGAGCTCCATCCATCCCTCTTCAACCAAAACCTAAGGCAAAACTCTCCCTTGCAACCATCAATAAAAAGCTTGATAAGTCGATGAAGATGATGAAAATGAGATTTTTGTTCCTTTTTCATCTTCATAGTGATATGATTGATCTGCAAGAGAAGTTAGGAGTTCCCCCTTGCCATCTTCCGGACTTCACAGAGTTTGATGATACTCAAGAAGAAGAAGGTAATGATGATATTGAGAATGGAGATGAGGCTGACGGTGAAGATCAGAGTGTAGATGAAGATTTTTCTGGAGATGATTCTCCTACTTTTTGGTTTAGGATATCTTTTGTATTTTTTTTTTCTTTTTGCAAAAAATGTGATCCCACATAACTTGTTTCCAAGTTTATACATAAAAAGTTGTTTCTTTGATGAAATTTTATGTTATGTGCTTACTTTACTTGATTTGTTATGCATTTGCTCCCTATGATTACTTAACTACTTATGCATGTTTTCTTTTCCTTATGAACCCTCTTTTTAATCTTGCTAAGGGGGAGAGATAGAAAGAATAGAACCTAAGTCTAAATGGGAGAGAAAATAACTTGCAAATAATAGCATAAGTTGAGGGGAGCATCATTCTATTATACTTAGGATTTTTTTTAGAAATTTCACTTTGAATGATTGAATTCCATACTTAGGAAATTTCACCTTAAGTATTCATTGAATCATATTACACTTCAACTTAACATTTCTGCATTATTTTTCCTTAGGATCAATCTAGGTTGTCAAAATCAAAAAGGAGGAGATTGTTGGACTAGGATGATTAATCCTAAGTCTTGGACCTCTTTTGATCTTGACAAAGGAGATTGATCAATCCTAATGTTTTTAATTGAGTGTTGTTTTGCAAAAATTAAGTTAGATTTCAATTGGAAGTTGGAAGGATTGCATAATCTTTAAGAAGGCAAAGTTCATCCAAATTTGCAATCAGTGGTCTTTAATTCGCAACTACGACCTAGCTCAAGGAAATGATGAAACTTGGCCAGAGGGATTCGCGGGCATCATTGCTGTCACAATTCATCCAAAGACGGGAGTGTCAAAATCATATACGAATTCGCGGTGTGTGTCACACCTCAGTCACGACCATGACTTTCAAAGTAATTAAAGAGGGAAGCCAGTCCACAGTCATAGCATGCCAAGTGTCCTAAGTATCCGTTGTAGAACAAAATTCACGACAGCAACATTTTGGATAGCGACCGCAATTCCAAAAGAAGAAGATTATCTTTTAAACAGAAAGATTCGCATTCTGAGTTGCGCCCTGTACAAAGAAAAATCGTGATCACGATTTTTGTGAGCAGTTAGAATACAACGGATATATTTTTCTGATGGACCAATGAGAAACTGCAATGTGGACTAGTCATTAGACACAAACGGATTTTTTCGCGGTAATTTTTGGCTCCTATATGGAAATTTAGATTTTGCAACCGCGATTGACCAATAGCGACCACGACTCTTGCCTGACATGCAATTAATGTAGAATCTGCCTAACATGTATTGGAGATTTGTTAAGCTTTAAAGTCTAACGTCTATTTGGTGGGTCACCAAACAATGATAAATAAGATAGATAGAAAATTCATTACTAGTGTTAAAGCTCTCAATCTTTTGCTACTCATTTTCTTCTCTTCTTTATGAGATTGTAAGTGTTGGGTGTAAGCATTAAACACCAACTGTAAGAAAGGTTATAGTATGAGCCTGTGAAAACACTTAAGAAAGGTTATAGTGTGAGCCTTGAAAACACAAAGTGTAAAAGTTAGGTGTACGGTTGGAAACACCATTCTGAATTAGTAGAACACCCAATTTTAGAGAATTGGGGAGTGAATATAGGGTTGATTATACTCGAACCACTATAAATCGTGTGTCTTATCTTCTACTCTTCTTTATCCCTTATTTTAATTTTTTTTATACATCAATTCAACCCCCTTCTTGATGTCTAAGGCCAACAGAAAATATATTTAAATTCAACCTTATATTTGTTTAAATTTTCAATATGTATTCTTTATTTTTCAACATTTAAATATTTTTAGTTAAGATTAAATATTTTTTATTTTTCTATATCTTTTTAAGTTAAATATGTATTTTCATGTCATGGCACATTAATATTTTTTATGACATGATAAAATAAACAGATTATACATATTGTATCATGCAACTTACATTATAAATATTTTCATATTAAAGTTGAAGATTTTGATATGGATTAATTAAATGGGTTATATTCGGATTAAACAATTTTGTGTTATATATATGATATTCATAAATCTCTCTCTCTCTCTCTCTCTCTCTCTCTCTCTCTCTCTCTCTCTCTCTCTCTCTCTCTATATATATATATATATATATACACACACTAATTGTTTATAATATATGCATCACACATAATAATTTATTATATGTTTTTATTTTATTTTATTAAATTAATGAATTATTGATATTACTGTTGTAAGATTAATTTATGTGGATCAATTGACATTAAGATCATATATGAGATAAATTGGCAGTTTGTATACAATTAAAAAGAAAATCTTTACCCATATATTTAGTTTTCAAGATTCCCAACTCAAGTACTCTCCCAAAATGACCTATTATTTACATTAATCAGATTCAAGACTTTGTAATCTTCAACAAAAATAACACTCATATAGTTATAGTTTAAGATCTTCACATCAATTCAAATCATTTTAAGTACAATACCAATAAGGATTATTCCTTGAATCCTTTTCTTTCATTGCATAAAATCATTTTTTGCATTGATTCACATAGATAAATGACTACTAAAATTAATTTATTGTGTTACACTGTTTTCTAATTTTCATATGCATTGTTTTTTGTTTTTGTTTTACTAAGTTATTTAGTTTATTGTATTATTAACATGCAATAAAATATTTTTGCAACCAATGATTTAATTTTTAGTTTTTTTTTCTGAAATCAATATTAATAATATACATTATTAATTTTAATGTCAGAGCTAAATTTAAACAATTATTTATCATTTATTATTATTTATTATTTACCAAATAACTGCATATAATATAGCTACATATCATCATTTTATATAGTAAAATATTGTTACATCAATTAAAAATATTTTTTATAAAAAACTCTCATATCAATTTAAAAAATTCGAAATACTTATAAACAAGAAATTAGAATAGCCTAAAAATTGAAACTTTTAGCAAAAAACCAAGATTTTAAGATGTACTTATATACATTTTAAATTAATATCAATCATTTTTGGAAGAATATCAATTGCCAAATATTACTTTGTTGAAATTTAATAAATTCTTTATTAAAGTTGTGTCATACAAAATTTAAAATATTAATTAATATATAGTCATTTATTATAACCACTTCTATACATAATTATTAGTTTTGATAAATTTGTTATTATAATTGATATTATAATTAAATTTTTTTTGATAAAATAGTTAATTATGTGCTAATAGTTAAATTAAAGCTGAAAAGCTTATTGCTATGGTTTAGTAATAATTATCAACATATTTTAACATTTAAAGTGTTAGATTTTTTATAAGAAAATGGATAATTTTTCAGCTTGATATTATGATTGCAACACTATTAATTATGATATTTTATGCAGTTTATTTTTTAAAAATTTTAATATTCATAATCTTTTATTTATTGTCATAATTTTTTCAATAAAAATTGAATATTTATAGTTATTAACTTTCAAATACTTATTCATTTATATTCCATTATTTTTATCTCAAATTTAATTTTATTTAATTAATATCGATCTCAAATATTTGGCTAAGGATTGTTTGGTTGCTCAGAGTATTGCTATTTTGGCAACAAAACTGGACAGTATTAGATTCCTGTGCTTTTTGGAGGACTACAAATTCAGTGGCTCATAGCCAAGTTAGGGTGCTCCATTGCTGTTGAGTAGGAATACATTAAAGATAATTACCCTCTACGGCTTCAATGACCCTTATTTTTTCAGATTTCATATAATATCTTTCTTTTGGGGTTGTTTTTTTGTATGGATTTTACCATGTTTTGATTGCATTCTTTTTCTTTTGAGAGATTTTGTTCCATTAAATTTTTCTCGTAAAAGTTTTTTAACTTCCCAAACACTAGAAGAATTTCTATATTTGTCAAAATAATAAATAAATCTTCTATATTGTTGTCGTCTTTCATTGAGGATCGCATTATTATTTTGTTAATCAATTAAATTAACATATTATTTATTCAATAAATAGGTTGTTTTAGTTATATATATGTGTGTGTGCGCGTGTATGTGTGTCTATGAGCGTGCGTGTGTGTGTGCACGTATGCATATAAAAAATTGAATATCATAAAAGAACATAAAAAAAAATTGTAGTACTAGGCTCAAAACCAAAAGATACATCAAAGTAGAACATATAAGAATTCTCCTTTTTCTTTTTTTTTTTTTTTCATTTGAGACATAATGGGATGCAAGCTATATAATTAAAAACAAATTTTTTTTTACTTTTATCATAAATAAGTATAAATAGACCGAAACAACTCATGAATTATTCAAGATTAACACTAATCAAGTGGAGTCAATTTTAAAGTAGTTTGTCAAGTCAAGTTCAAATACTAAAATACTCTAAATTAAGAGAATTAAAAATCTACATAAGTTTAATATTTTACTATTTTATCTTTTATATTTTTGTAGGCTTATGTGAATTATTATGTTGAATCAAGATTATCTAGGTTTGAATTTAATATACACAATAAAAATGAGTAATTAAATTAAGTTTGTATAGAATTAAAAATGAAAAATATGATTTAAATTTTTAATTTTTTTAATAACTTAAATTATATTTACATATAAAAAGGATTTTAATAATAACTTAAATTAAATTTGTATATAAAAAGGATACTCATGTAAACAAATGTAAATATATTAATAAAGCGATTATTCCTATTTTAGCTTGGGTCATACGCTAATTCAAAAAAAAAAAAGCACTGGCCATAGGTCTATTATCTTTTTATTTTGACACTTCAAAGAAATTATTTCAAGTAATTTTCACATACTGCACCCATAATAATAATAATAACATCGTCAGCTTTGCAACTTTCTAATTTTCTAGTTAAAAAAAAAAAAAAACACTCTAGGCAATATAATAGTCTCTATTTTATTATGTTTCAAAATTATCTAACTTAGCAAGTTGTTTCAAAACTATTGATTTATGATTTACAATAATCAGTAAATAGAATATATTTTCACCAAATCATATTTTCAAATTTTTTATTACAACTAGATTTCACTATTTCGATGTTTTTATATTTTTTTTAAATATATTACTATTATCACTACATCTGATACAATTTATCAAATGTTATAAACGAAATTTCATACCTTCTCAAAAAAAAAAAAAAAAACTGGAGCCACGTTAACAGTTACGCAATAATAATTGAGTAAACCATGTTTTGACATGAAAGGCTATCGATTAACTATTTATCATGAAACAAACAGGCACGCAACTTATTTAGTAACGCCAATCAAACAAATAAAATAATACCAACAATTTGATTTGATCGGACTCTTCACCCCCTTCACTTTGATTTGGAAAAACATTATGTTATTTTAAAAAAAAAAACGTTTAACGTTTTTTATTTGAATCAGAATCATATTACAATTGATGATAACCAAATTAATTTTATTGATTTAATTTTTACATAAATTTCTTAATAGCTTATATAATGATTTAAAAATTATTCTAAACCGCATCAAATCAAATTGCGCACAACCAGGATGTAAAAAAGAAACACCAAACAATATGCAGAAAAATGGAAAGCTAAAACTTTCACACGAGGAAAGGACTTGAGATCTAATAGCCATAACATTTCTTACAACCATCATACGACCAAAGTACTAAGGAAAACATCATAACGTAGTAAGTAACTTCTAACAAGGACAAAATAAGTGTAATAAAAGGAGGAAAAAAAAAAGGGACAACAAAAAGCCTCCACTCTGCAAAGAGACTTTATCTACAATTCCACACATCGCTTCAGCCCTTGATCCCAGCGGTGGAAAAGCCAATGAAACCACCCAAGCACAATAAGAAGACATTTTCCTTGTTCATTTTCCTGAGAGAAGTCTCTTTAAACAGAGTGAGTGCTCCTGAATGACCCAAGGGCCTTAACAGCTCCTGCCCTCAATATGAATTGGTGATAGAATGCTGCAATGGCTGCACCAGCGAAGGGTCCAACCCAGAAGATCCACTGCAAAGAAAATCAAAATGACAACAAATTAAGTACCATGATTAATTTATTTAATTAGTAGATAATTGATTATATTGCGTTTACTAACATGGTCATCCCAGGGTTTGTCCTGGTTGTAGATAACAGCAGCTCCTAGACTCCTGGCTGGGTTGATGCCAGTGCCAGTTATTGGAATGGTGGCCAGGTGAACCATAAACACAGCAAATCCAATTGGAAGTGGAGCCAAGACCTTTTTGTAATTAAGAAACAAAAGTATAATGGTTAACAAATAGTTTAACCCAATAAAATCATTAACAATTAAATAAATCTAGAGCCAAGTAAACCATATTACACTTAATTAATTGAAAATTAATTTAATAATATGGCATTAAACAAGATTTGCCAAAGCTAGCAAACACATGGGTAATGGGACCTTAATTAGGTAAGCAATTTGGTCTTGTGATATACAAATCACAGAGCATATCTTAATCACATGAAGTTGGATATAAGTACATGTCATGAAGGAATGTTTAACAAACAGAGGAAAATAACAATCATGTGACAACAAACAAAATTGGTTTTGATTTTAGTTGTAAGGATGCACTAAAGATTGCAAGAACCCATTTGTCACACGCAAGAATGGAAAAATACTAATTAACCCTTTTCTTTAGAAGAAAAAAACAAGAAAGATGACCAATGGAATTGAGACACCTTCACTAGTAGCAACCACAAACGCAAAAGGCCCCATAGGATGCTAAATCATTAGGTAATACTGTTGGAAAGTTTGAGCATGCTGATTCTGAGTTTTCTTCTACTTTACTGCTATATTATCAATAACCACCTCATAATGGATATATAGAGAACAAGGCACACATCATCTTGGAGTGTTGAGAAAAAGAACTACCCATTTCTAGAATTTTTATTATTTTTCTGTTTCTCAAAATAATGAAGCTTGCTAATATGGCATACCATGAAATTCCATTCCTAGACCTTACTAATTATACCTCTGTAAAGAGAGATTTATTTTTTGTATTTAAGGTAGATAACTCTCACACGTCTAAATCTTAGATTAATCTTATTTGAGTCACAAATTATTTACTAAAAATTTTTTGAAACCTAATGTTAATTTAAATACAAACATTTGACATGTCAACGTGATTTCATTTTAACATACGGAATAAATTGTGTGGTGTGCCTAACAATGTAGTTATTACACTAAGACTTGTGAATTTGTATTAAAGTCTAATCACACACAAGTCAACAGTAAGTGGCAATATAGTCTACGTAATTTATTTTTTAGGAATGAGTCTGTCAAAATGCCCCAAATCTCACGCAACATAACAGCATAAGAGTCCATTAATGTGAAAGAAAATAACAGTGTTAATGTTAGATAATCTTTATATTTTCTTTGAATTGGAGGTTTATAAAAAAAAAAAAAGAATGGAAAGGGTTGATTTATAAAATAATTTTACATTTGAATGGGAGATGGAGTGAAGTAAACTGATTTTTAAAGATTTGTTAAACTCACCCCACTCCCTATATTGAAACCTTCTAAAACAGAATATTCCCATAAATTTTAAGCTCATCTATTCTTTTTTATTCCTATTATTTCAAATACAAATATAATTTAATATTTTTTCATATTAAATTCACCTATTTTATTGCATTATTAATCCTTTTAACTTTTTATAAACACTTAATCTAAATAGAGTATTAATATTTTATATTTATTTATAAATATTAATAAATTTTTTTAAAATTTTTTTAATTATTTCTTTAAAATATACAATAACTTATAAAAATAATTAATTTAATTAATATAATTTTTTATTTATTGAATAAAATTTATTAAATATATTTTTTAATATATTTACGAAACCTTAATCCAGGTCCAACAAGAACAGAGAGTATGAAACATACGGGCACATGGGAGTCTCTAGCACTCCTCTTGGGATCTGTGGCAGAGAACACCGTGTAGACCAAAACAAAAGTTCCGATGATCTCTGCACCCAATCCAACGCCCGTACTGTATCCATCATTCAAAGAGTTGGCCCCACCACCAAACCTTTTGTAGTACGAACTTTGGAACGCCTTCACCAACCCGACACCACATATGGCACCTAAGCATTGGGCTACCATGTACAATACGGCCCGAACCAGAGACACCTTTCGCGCCAGGAAAAGCCCGAATGTCACGGCTGGGTTAATGTGCCCTCCTGCTCATAGTAAGAAATTTACGTTGTTAATTGCTAACATACGCTGTATTTATGCATAGCAAATTAAGAATTATACATTCCATTTGTTCCGCAAAAAAAGAAATGTTCTAAAAATATTTTTATATTTTTTAATATTTGATACTTTCTGAAAACATAATTAATTAGAAATATTTTTTAATTAAATAAAATTTTAATTATTTTATAAACTATATTAAAATTTTAATAAATTCACTAAAATATGAATTATATTAAATTTATATTCATCAGTGTATTTTTAATATATTTTTCTTATTTTATAATAATAATATAAATATAATATATTTACATTTTAAATTTCACTATAACATTACAAATAAAAACTAATATATTTTAAATATAAAAAATATTATTTACAATTAAATTATTTTTATGAAAGACTTAATTTCTGATAAAGATAACAAATTAGTTCTTTTTTTTTTTGGCACAATGAAATATTTAAAAGGGTTTGAGAGTTAATAAGATTTGAAATAGAGGTTCTACATTTGAAGCCTAATAGTAATTAAATATGTTATACTAACAAGCTATTAGCTTAATAGTAATTAAATGCGTCTTTAATAGTATAACATAATAAGAATTTAGATTAAGAAGTCTACTTGCTTTTTAACATTTTTATGCACAAAATAATAATAATAATAATAAATTTCCTTTATATAAACTTTTGTTGTGAATATCTTAAAAAGGTATAATACTTTTCGTATTTATAGCTTAAGAAAGACGGGGATATTATTCCCTAATGATGGTTAGAAAGCAAAAACCAGGGAAATTACTTACTAATTCTGCTTGTTTCCCAAGAAAATTCATCGAAAGAACCTATGAGAAAATTACACTAAAATATGCAAAACTATACAAATTTAGAGAAAGAGGCTCAAAAAAAATAAAAACATTTAGCAGTTTAAGAAGATAAGAAAACCTTCCTGAAAAAATGGCAAGAGAAAGAGAAGAAGAAGAACCCACCAGAAATCCCAGCAGTGCA
Organism: Omphalea diandra; assembly: GCA_949677035.1. Taxonomy (NCBI): domain Eukaryota; kingdom Viridiplantae; phylum Streptophyta; class Magnoliopsida; order Malpighiales; family Euphorbiaceae; genus Omphalea; species Omphalea diandra. Next base: position 35,626 of record CATIWR010014922.1, on the reverse strand, counting down.
GTAAACAAGAATAAAGATCATGCCACCGAAGGCCCAAGCAATACCCAGAATTCCAACACCACCACAAGCATCAGTCTGGCTCTGGCTCTTGTACCCAATCACAGTCAAAACAGTGATGTAAAGAAAGAGAAGAGTGGCTATGAACTCAGCAATCAAAGCTCTGTAAAATGACCACTTGGTTAACTCAACAGCATCAAACAGGGGTGCTGGTGGTGGGTCTTGGTAGTCCTTTGCTGAGAATGATCCTTGTTCTACTATGTCTTTGGCCATCTTCCCCTTTCTTTTGCTTTTGTGTATGTATTAACTTCTTCACACAGAAACAATGACGACACTTCTGTCTATGAGAGAGAGAGAGAGACAGCGCTTGGCTTATTGGGTCTGGAAGTGAGGACAGTAGACGCGGAGCTTGAGGGTATATATGCGGAATGACAGTGAGAAAAGGTGTTCTTTTTTCTTTATTTTTTAATGGGTTTTTTTAAATACATTTTCTCTCTGACCTTTTATTTATTTTCCTTCTATATATATATACTTGTCTAGCTGACATAATAAGAAACATAAATTAATACAATAGAATAGAAAAGGAAAGCAAAAAAGAAAAATAATAAACCATTAAAATAATTAATTCTGATTTTTAATTTAATTTTAAATAAATAATTATTATTTATCAACTAAATATTTATTTAAGATAAAAATTTAATGTATATGAAATTAATTATTTGATATATAAATCATTAGAATATATAATTGAGTAATTACAATTTATATATAATTATTTAAATAAAAATAAATTTCAATAAAAATAAAAAATTATAAATTAGATAATTAAAAATATAAAATTAAAAATAAATTTGTGTATATTATTTATAATATAAAAATAATAATTATTTATTATTTATTTCAAAATAAATAATATATATTATTATTTAAAGAATAAATATTATTTATTTAATTATGTATTTTATATAAATATTTTAACTATGTTTCAAATAATATATTAAATTATAGTCACAACGTTAATTATTGATTAATTTATTATTTCACTATAAAAATATCTAATAATAATTTGCATGTGAATTACAATTAAAGTATTATTTTAATAATTTTAAATATATATATATATATATATTTATTTATTTAAAAAATAAATATTATTTATTTAATTATGTATTTTATATAAAATTTTAAATATATTTTAAATAATATATCAAATTATAGTCACAACGTTAATTATTGATTAATTTATTATTTCACTATAAAAATATCTAATAATAATTTGCATGTGAATTAAAATTAAAGGTATTATTTTAATATATATATATATATATATATATATATATATATATATATATATTCTTTGCCTAGGAGCATGAAATCCTAACTAGCGGAATCGACAATTGAAATTATTAAATTATCATTTTAACTTATTAACAAAGATGATACTTTTTTGAAATCTTTGCTAAACTACATGAAATATTTTAGGATTTCCAAATTATTAACAACTGATTATTTAATCCAGTGTTTTTAGAAATAAATCATTAAAATTAAAAATCAATCAGTAGTTCAATTCAATTCAATCGTAAAAATTAAACACTTAAAATTATTAAAATAAAAAATTGATCAAAATTGAAAAAATCATCTAAAATCAAAATCAAATCAATTTAACCTAAATTATATTATATTATAAAAAATTTTAAAAATTATATTATTTTATTCAAAATTTAAATTCTAAAAAATAGTTTTTATTATGGTATTATATTATATATTTTCTAATTTGAAAAGTTTTATGTATTTTTGAAAAGTTTTATGTATTATTTATATTTAAAAAATAAAAAATATTTTATTAAATCAAATTGATCAAGCAATTGAATTGAATAATAAAAAATTTAATCGATTAGATCTCTAATTCAGTTTTTTAAAACATTAATTGAATCTACAACTTTTTTTTTTCGGTGAACCTTTATATAACTCCTTTTATATTGAAGGTGAATCAAAATTATTAAAGGCTGATTGATCCATCATACTGTACTTACTATTACCACATGGTTTTTTTTTTTTTTATGACTTAATTTAGGACAAAAAGAAAATGGATAGATGCCACATGTGAAATGCACAATTTGCATTTGTTTTGGTCCTGGGTTTTGGCTGATTTCGCCTTCACAGAGCCTACTGCTTGAATTTTATCCCTCTGGCTCTCACCACGCAACACGTCTCTGTCTCGGCTGTCATGATGGAGCAGTTCTTAATTAAATGAACAAAACTATTAGGAAAATAAATTGATCTTAGTAATTTAATATTTTTTTATTAAAATATTAAATTCTATTAGTTCTCTTGTTTATTCTATTTTTCTCAAAGGCAGGAAAAAGAAAGTCTATATGCCCCCGCCATTGAAGTAAGCTTCAATTAGATCTTCTTTTCTCTATAGTATTTGATTTAATTTTAATTTAAAATATATTTTTATATATAAATAAATTTTTATGTTGTTATAAGAGAAAATAAAAATAAAATTCATTTCAAGTAAAATGAACTTTTACATTTGATTTAAGTGTAAAATTTAATAAAATATCTTATTTTTATAAAAATAATCTTTATATTATTTTTTAATTTTTATAAATATAAAAAACCAAAAAAATAGTGAGAGAAAAAGAACAAAGAAAGAGAAAGAAAAAACTGGAGAGTGGATGAAAAAGACAAATGAGTAATGAGAGCGAAAAAAATTAAATTATGAGTATTTCTACCATAGAAAAAATATTAAATTTTAAAATTTATTTGGAGATTTTGTCAAATTTAATAGAATTTAATTAGTCACTAATTGATTTAAATTATTTAATGAACTAGAATTCAAATAAATTTGTACCTATATTAAATGTAAATGATATAGATTTATAATTTTTTTTATAAGAGTAAATTTGTAAATAAATACACTTAATTATCTTGCCTATTATATTTTTCTCCAATGCAAGAAGAAGAAAGTCTATATGATGCTTATACTACTCAATTTAATTTTCAATGAAGCAAACATGTGAATCAATTTCTTTCTCATGTATATCAAATGATGTATTTCTAAAATTTATCTTAAATATTTTACCATTAAGCCTTAAAATTTTATCACCAAATTCGTTAAAATATTACGAAATGCGGTATTAGGGAATTATAAAGTTACCTGCATATATATAGAAAAAATGCTACATTTCTATTATAGATTTTAATATGAAGAGATAGACATTTGAATGCAAAATTATCAATTTCATAATTTTATTGAAAATATTTAATAATTTATCAAGGATTAGATACATACTGATTTGTATAGAGGCCAAGGGAAGGATTGGGGCCCTAGAAAATTGATGTATTTTTAAAAAATTTATATTTTAAGAGGTAAATTAAAATAAAAACTATAAAATAATAAAAATTTATTAATAACGCCTTTTGTTTTATTTTTAACTTCTTACTTTATATTTATATATATATATATATATAAAGACTTTTTCTTCCTTCATTGTTTTAATTATTTAGAATGACTTGATTGTTTACCTTGAATTACTCAAACTATAACTACCAGTATTAAATGATTTTACAATAATTTTGATTGATAATAAAGTAAGTTCAAATATATAATTAATCTCTATTAATTATTTTAATAAAATTTCAGAACCTTGATCCAAATATAAAAAAAAAGTAACAAAAATAAAAGATAGAGATAATATTTACTTTTGCACTCTTTTCTCTCTCGCTCTCTCTTTCTCTCTTTCTTTTGATACTTTTTCTATCTATATCATAATTAAGGCATGTAAAAATATGTTATCCTTATTTTCTTTATAAATTATATTTCCAGAAATATTTTTTAAAAATATTTTATTTTAATAAAAATATCAATGGTCGTTAAATAATTTATAAGCTAATTGCACTCAAATTATTATATTTTATTATTAAATTGAATATAGTTAATAATTTTCAATTTATAATAAAAATTTATTTAATTTTTTATTTTTTAAAAGAAACTCATTCTTATATTTTATATTTTTAATTTTTATGTGGTAAATAAATATAAAAACATTTGTAATTTATAGAATTAGCAAATGTTTATTTAGTTGTATTATTTAAAGATATGATTGATATTATATTGAAAATAATAGTAGCATTTGCATATTATATTAAAAAAATTAAAATTATCAATATTTATTAAATTTTAGCATTTTAATAAAAAATAATGATAAGTGTAGTAATTATAAAATTTTATTAATTTTATAAGAGTATTACGATGAATTTATACAAAATTTTATTTAATAATTATTTATATATGTTTTTTTTTTTCTTCCTCAGTGACGTAGCTGACTTCAGTCAACAAATTACACCGAGAAGCAGGACACGCGAAAAGCGTAGCAAGTAGGCTGTACACATAGGATAAGCAGAGGGACTTTGGAGATGATGCAACGCCACGAGCACAGACTCATTGATGAAGCCATTGTACGGGGTCCAACCCCATCACAAGTTTTGCTACGCGTCAATCTCCTATTGGATCCATATTGCAATCAGAGTGACCCCACCACTAATCGGTCAAAAATGAAGAATTTTAAGAAGGGACACGTGGATGCATTTAAGCCATATAATGATATCGATAGGATGACAAATCTTCTATGCCTTTCTGGAGAGCGATGGAAAGGTTTATGCACGTGGCGAAAATGTATGGACTGAATTGGCTTGACGGTGTTGGGGAAGTGAACGTTGGAGGGCGTGGTGGAAGTAGTCAGTCAGTGGGTTCCTATTGGCCAATAGGCAGAGGTCATAATCATCACGAGCGTATGAGATTATTAGTCATTTATTTAATAAGAAAAAAAAGGTTTTCTTGAAAAAAAAAAATGGTTTTCTTGAAAAAAAACAAGGAGAAATGGTGATTGGTCATGTCATGGTTAATATATGTGGAAGAGTGTTTTCTAAGGCGAAGGATGAGAATTTGAGGGTCTTAACTTTTTTAATGGAGGTCACAATGTTTTTTTTTTTTAAATATCAAAATTATGAAAGAATAAATAATTAAATTCAAAATATTTAAATCTTCAAGGTATATAGATAATTTAATTAAATCAGATTATATTATAAAATTTTATATTAAAGTATTTGATAATGTTATGTTTTGATTATATTGACCTCTTTTTTTTCCCCAATTTTTCATCAGATGGTATAGTGATTTGCTTTTTATATATTATATTAAATCTATTGTTGAAGGGACGTGCATTTCAAAAACTTCAGTTAAAAAAAAAAAATCGTTCTTTATATCAAATGATTTGTATAGTGACATTCACATAGTATATATACACAATTTGATACATATATATATATATATATATATATATATATATATATATATATATTCAAAGTGTGTGAAAAATTATACCTAAATTAACTTCTCTCCTATTATGATCAATATTTTGAAAATCAAATTGAATTTATCGGTCAAATTAATAAATTTAAAAATCGGACTAGTAATCATTTTGATTTGGTTTAAACTTATTTTTAATATTATTTCTATATTTTTAGTTATTATAAATATATTTTTACATTTTTTATATTTGTAATTTTAAAAATTATTTTAATAATATTTTTGAATTAATTGAATTGAACCAATTATACTAATCAAACTGAAAATCAATAAATTGATCACTTAACTAATATGTCTAATTTAAAAATATTAAGTGCAATGCAATACCTAACTCAACCGCTAAATTATTAACTAATCTAAGAATTCTTAATTATATTGTTTTGGAATTAGGATCAAATAGAGATTTCTTTTTGTTTTCTTTTACCCCAAAAATGGTTTATCTCTAATTTGATGTTGTACATAACAAGTTTACAACATAAATGGATGAGTGATTGAGATGATGAATGTGAATAAATAAAAATTAAAACTAATAGTAGGCGTTGGCTTTGGTTTACCTTTTGTCTTTTTATTTGACTCTCTAACTCTCACATTTGAATGGTCATATAAAGCGCGCGCGCGCGCGCACACACACACAGATATATATATATATATATATATATATAACGTTTATAAAATTATATGACCGTTAAAATATAATGAAATCATTAAACAATGAGGTTTTTGGTAGTTTGAATCTTCATAATTAGAACGTATATGCAGCATAGAAATATGAGAGCAGTCTGACTTAGTCCGGATGCTTACTCTACGTATGTATTAGCTATCCTTCTCATATCGGGAATTAGATAAATTATCTTTTAAGAGTAAAAATTAACTTTTTAAATATAAATAATCAAATTAACTCTTTATTTTACATATTTAAAAATAAAGTGCTCGTTGGACTTTTATTTTATGCTCCCACTCTTTCTAATAAAGAGTTTGATATATAGAAAAAGTTCTTAGAAATGTTCTAAATATTAACTCTTTAGTAATGTATCATTTATAGATCTAGCTCTCCTTTTACGAACAGAAAAACTTAGCCCATTTTGACTAACCTGGCTTAGGCTGATTATCAACTCTCATTCTCTTGTTATCATATGCTCAAAATAAGATGTATAATTTTTAGTAGAAGAATGACAAGACATGATAGAATATTAAATCGAGCACAGCAGTAAATATTTTTGAACTACGTCGGATGTAATTTAAAAATATTTGTTGCTATGCTCGATTTAATACTCTATTATATATATATATATAGGGTTGATTTATTCCCAATGATTAATTATATATGTGGTCGGTGGTGAAGACGTCATTCCAATGCATAAAGTATAAAAATAAATAAATTATTAATGTTTATTTTCTCTGACAGTTTTTGATACCACATTAGTAATAAGATTAATAATAAAACAAACTGATCAAAGCTGGAACTCCCTCATCCAAAAAATAATTAAAAAATAGTTCCCATTTCTTGATTGGGATAAGCATCATAATAAACTAGAAACGCTACTTAAAAAAAACGCCTGAAACTATAATCCAAAGATGAGGTTAAGTTGGGCTCTTATTGGTCGGTCCGCCAGCTAAGGTGACCTCCCACTCCATCTAAATCACGACAATATATAACATCAAGCACAGGAGACCCCACCAAGCAATTGCGTGCATGACCCACTGAGCTTGATCTCACTTGCTTTGTCCTTAAGCATCTTTTACCGCTCTCACCACTTTTATTTTCTCTCTTTTGTTAATCACAAAATTCAAAGTGGAAGGCGAATCCATTCTCTCTCTTTACTATCTATCTTTCTTTTCTTTTGGAGTGTAGAATCCAAAGGAATTACAAGATAAGAAAAATCTATCACAGAGATTACTTTATAGCTACACGTTTTAGGGTCTCTCTCTCTTTGAGAAAATAAACAAGGAACGATAGGAAATTAATGTCGCTAAAATGGTTTGGCACGTCCTATAATTTAGTATAGCCTCTTGAGCAACCTTCAATAATGGAAGAAAATGAAAAAGTTTTGTTGTAAAATTTCATATTTTTATTAATAAAAAGTCATCATTTTAATGTTGAAATTTTTATGTGGGTTAATATTAATTATGAGTCTATTTTAATTATTTATAAAACTGACTGAATAATATAGTTTATTGATTTGGGTAAGCCCAATTAAAATGTAATCAATTGAGTTATGGGCTTATGACACATTTTGTGAACCGATATGAAAGACGGTCAGTGTAGATCTATTTTAATATGGACCTGTGATGGGTGGACATGTTAAAATTTATTATAAATAGGCTAGGTCTTCTCCCTTGCCTTCATAACGAAAAAACCCTAATTGTTATGCATATTGTAGTCGTCTTTGAGAAGGTCAAGGAGAGGAAGACGTAACTTCTGTTTTCAACTGTTCTGATATATTATTCAAGTGATTTAATTTTAGCGTTCGTAATTATGGCTCAAAATAATTTGGGATTCAACGCAGAGACAAGTACGCAATTTGTTTTCGTTTAACTGTTAGATTTGGTGTTCTAAATTTATGTACTATATTTTAAATTAAATTGTTGTGGTACATGATTTAGAACTCTAGATGTTATATACTGTTAACAAAAAAAAAAACAAAAGGAAGGTGGAGGGGGTCGTGAGTCTCGAACCCACAACCCCAAGTCTCTATGCTTGAGCCTTGCCGACTGAGCTAAGTGGTTTAGCTGATAAATCTTATGCGAGCTAATATTTAAGATAGACATGCTTATATTCATGATGCTTCATGGTATATTTTAAGTTTATTTCAATAATTATTAATATATATATATATATATATATATATATATATATATATATATATATATATATATATATATACACATTAATATTTAGGTGGTTTATATACAGTTTATTATTTAGTGATATTAATTTTGTGATAAAATTAAATAAATAAATAATATATATTTGTTTTGCACATATATGAGAAAATACTCATGTGCTTAAAATTTAATATATATTATGTTTGGTACCTTGTGTATTTTTTTTGAAATATATGTTTGTATTTAGTATGTATTTTAATTGGGCTATTATAAATCTCTAATTAAAAATAATTTTATGGGTTGATGTGGGTGTTTCCGCCAAAGTGGAACATCTATTGAAATTCATAAAGTTATTTTTAATTTTTGTGAAGAGATAATTCCAAATTAATGTATCTAATAACTTGCCCAAATGGGGTTATCAGATGCATTAATTTTGGGAGTGCTTGTTATGAAAAAGAAAATTTCAAATTAATGTACATAATAACCTGCTCAAAGAGGGTTATTCGATGCATTGATTTTGGAAGAGCTTGTTGAGATGAAGTTATTTGTGCTTAGAGGTGCATTAGTCTAGAGAGTTTATCTGCCCAAAGGGAATAAATTTCTCGAAACTAGTGTGATCTCAATTGTGAGGTTCATAACTAAAAATTCTATTGCATGTGCATGTTCTGCCCAAAGGGGAATATGTAGTGATGCTAAAATTTTCTAGATTGTATAAATTGCAAATTTATTTTGTGTATAGCCCAATTCTAATACATGTTTTTGTTTTGTTAAAAAACAGTCTCCTTTAGTTTCAACAACAGTACTACGACTATTGAACTTTTAACTAGTACCAATTTTAAGAGGTGGAAAAATGACATTTTATTTGTCCTGAAAATGGGTGAGATTGATTATGCACTTTATGAAGACGAGCCTGCTAAACCCACCCGTGAGAGTAGTGTTAATGAAAAAGAACTGCATGCCAAATGGAAGAGATCAAATCATCTCAGTCTAATAGCCATGAGGAAAACTATTCCTGAATACCTTAGGAGTAGTTTGCCCACTGATGTTACTGCCAAAACTTTTCTTGTTGCTGTAGAAGATAGATATTTTGTATCTGATAAGGCTGAGGCTAGGACCCTAATGAGTCAATTAACTAGTATGTGATACAACCAGAGTGAGAATGTGAGAGATTACATTCTGAATATGGTTCACCTCCAAACCAAACTTAAGGGTCTTAAACTTGAGATTTCTGATGAATTTATTATTCACCAAGCTTTAAACACCTTGCCTCCTAAATTCAACCAAATTAAGACTGCCTATAACACCCAAAACACTACCTGAACCATTAATGACCTTATAACTAAGTGTGATGCTGAAGAAAAGAAAATCAGGAAAGAAAATGGTGAAGTTGCTATGCTATTAACACATCCTAAGGCTAATCCTAAAAAGGATAAAAGTAAGTTTAAACCTAATTATTATGCTCCTAAAAGGAATCAAAATTTTAAATGGCATGGTAGGAATCAGACCAAGAGAGGGGGAGATTTTAGGAGTGTCCACAAAAGTAAGGTGAAATGTTTCTTTTGTCATAAAGAAGGTCATATGAGAAAAAATTGTTATCAATTCACAGCTTGGCTAAAGAAGAGAGATGAATGTATTCTTTTAGCTTACGTTTGTTTTGAATCTTATATGGTTGATGTACCACCAAATTTTTGGTGGCTTGATAGTGGTACAATTGTTCATGTTGTTATTACCTTGCAGGGGTTCATAAGCAAACGAAAGCCAAGTGAAAGGGAGTCCAAGCTTAGAGTTGGAAACAATTTAGAGATAGATATTGAGCAAGTAGGAGTAGTTAGATTAGTCTTGGAATCTGGATTTTGTTTAGTTTTGGAAAACACTTTTTATGTTTCATCTTTGAGGAGAAATTTGGTTTGTGTTTCTGTTTTGGACAAGTTTGGATATCATTTTGTTATTGGTAATAGAAAAGCCAATATGTTTTTAGATTCCAAATTGATTGGTGAATGTGTTTTGTTCGATAATTTATATAGACTGTGTTTGAATAATGCGAGAGATTGTGAAGCCAATGTTGTGACCAAACGATCCTTAATTAAAGAAAAATCTTTTTCATTGTGGCATAAACATTTAGGTCATATATCTAGAGAAATAATTAGAAGACTAGTAAAATATGACATTCTTTCTTCTCTTGATTTTGAGGATCTAGATGTTTGTGTGGATTGTATAAGGGGTAAATTAACTAAGAATAAAAAAAAAAGGTTCTAATAGAAGTTTAGATCTTTTGGAGATTATCCATACTGATATTGGTGGACCTTATTCATCTAATATTTGTGACAATAAATATTTTATTACTTTCATTGATGATTTTTCTCATTATGGATATTTGTACTTGATAAAGGAGATATCAAATGCTATTAAAATGTTTAAAATTTTTAAAACTGAGATTGAGAAACAATTGAAAAAAATCATTAAAATTGTCAGGTCCGATCGTGGGAGTGAATATTATGACAAATATGATAAGACTGGTCAACATATGGAAGAGTTTGCCAAATATTTGCAAAAATGTGGAATAGTTGCTCAATATACTATGTCTGGTAGTCCTGAATAAAACGGTGTCACTGAAAGGCGCAATCATACTTTGAAAGATATGATGAGGAACATGATAAGTAGGTCTAACTTGTCTGAATTCTTATAGGGTGAAGCTATTAAAACTGCCCTTTATATTTTGAACCGTGTCCTTAGTAAATCTTTACCTAAAACACCTTTCGAGTTGTGGACTGGTAGAAAACCTAGTTTGACCCATTTTCGTGTTTGGGGTTGTCTTGCTGAGGTTAGAATATATAATCCAAATGAGAAAAAGACTGACCATAGAACTATCCGTTGTTACTTTATTGGGTACCCAGTCCATTCTAAAGGATACAAGTTCTATTGTTCTACACGTGGCACAAGAATTATAAAGTCGTTGACTGCGAAGTTTTTTGAGATGGATGTTGTTGATCTAGACATTTCTCAACTGCCTGTTCGTGGTGTACAAAATGAAATTGCAATTATTCCTTTACCTTCATCACATAAAAGGATTATAAGGGTTTCTATTCAAGTAGATGGTGGTGGTGAGGGTGCAATTGATCTTCCTCCTCCTACTGACAATCCTCCGGAGCCTATTATAGCTGAACCATTACCTGTTAGAAGGTCTGTTAGGGCGAGAAGGTCAACAATTTTAAATGATTATGAGGTTTATCTTGGTGAATGTGATTATAATATAGGTCATGTTATTTGTCTTGTATCTTATTATGAGATGGTAAATAGTGTTTGTTTTAAATTATAGATTGATGTTATGAAAGATGAGATGACATCAATGAGTCATAATAGAGTTTGGGAACTAGTGGAACTTCCTTCTAATAATAAACCCATAGGTTACAAATGGGTATACAAAACCAAGAAGGATTCTAAAGGAAATGTTGAGAATTTTAAAGCTAGATTGGTTGTTAAGGGATTTACACAACGTGAAGGTGTTAACTATAATGAGACTTTTTCCCCTATTTCTTCTAAAGATTCTTTTAGAATAATTATGGCATTGATTGCTCATTTTGATTTAGAATTGCATCAAATAGATGTCAAGACGATATTCTTAAATAGCGATTTGGGTGAGGAAGTTTATATGATGCAACTGGAGAATTTTAAAGAAAATGATAAAAAAACACTTAGTTTGTAAACTAAAGAAATCTATTTATGGTCTCAAACAAGCTTCGCGTCAATGGTATCTCAAATTTGATGAGATAGTTACTTCACTTGGTTTCACAGAGAACAAGATTGATCAGTGCATTTATCATAAAATCAGTGAGAGTAAATTTATATTTCTTGTTCTTTATGTTGATGATATTTTATTGGCTAGTAATGACATGGAGATGATTTGTGAAACTAAACAGTTACTCTCTAGGACTTTTGATATGAAAGATCTTGGAAAGACATCTTTTATCTAGGGTATTGAGATTTGTTGTGATCGATCCCATCATTTACTAGGTCTTTCTCAAAGGACATATATTGATCGTGTGCTCAGTATATTCAATATGCAATTTTGCAAAGGTGGTGATACTCTTGTGGTGAAAGGAGATAAATTCAGTAAGAAGTAGTGCCCTAAAACTGATATAGAAAGGCAAACCAAGATTAATATTTCTTATGCAAGTGCAGTTGGCAGCTTGATGTACGCCCAGATGTGTACAAGACCAGATATTGCATACATTGTCAGTATTATTGGCCGATATTTTTCTAATTCTAGTTGTGATCATTAGATAGCTACTAAGAAGGTAATGAGATACTTGCAAAAGACAAAAGATTATATGTTGGCTTATAGGCATGTGGATGAGCTTGAAGTGATGGGGTATTCAGACTCTGATTTTGCAGGCTGTCAAGATGATATGAAATCCACTTCAAATTATATTTTTATGCTTGCTGGTGGTACTGTTTCGTGGAAAAGTGTTAAACAAACACTTACAACATCTTCTACTATGCAAGCTGAGTTTGTTGCATGTTATGGTGCTAGTACACAAGCTATATGGTTAAAGAATTTTATTTCTAGGTTGATTGTGGTTGATTCTATTGCTAGACCACTTCGAATCTATTGTGATAATAATGTTGTTGCGTTTTTCTCTAAGAACAATAAAAGTTCGAGTGGTTTTAAGTATATGAAAATCAAATATCTTACAGTCAGAGACTTAGTAAAAAAAGGAGACATTGAGATTCAGTATGTTAGTACTGATTTAATGTTAGCGATCCTCTAACCAAAAGACTCAGACCTATAGTTTTTAAGAAACATGTTTATGATATGAGTGTTGTGGAGTCTTTTAATGTGTTTGGTTAGTGAGAGTTTTTTTTTTTTTGTACTTGTAATTAAACATCTAAGTTAAATGATCTTGCTACATTGCTTATTCATATTTATTTATATGGGTTGAGTGTTTTTGTAGTTGTTTGTTATGCGCATATGTAGATTATATATATATATAGCATCCTATAAGTTGTGGTTAATATGGTTAAGACTGGTGTGATTATCTTAAGCAGAGCTGGTTTCCAATTGTGTTTTTAGAAACAAAGGCTAAGGCATTGTGATTGTATTTACAAATAGAAATAACAACCTTATTGTGAAGCCTTGTAAATTTCTCTTACTCGTTAGAACATGTGTGAAAGAGAAATATTTGGAGAACTGATAAAAAAAAATAGTGTATTGATCACATGTGGACGCTATTTTCTTGCTACACTGCCATATCGGAATCTAGGTCAGTTAAGTTGTCAATATTTGTGACTATGGATTGGTACTATGTCAATAAGGGGCATAACTACTGCCATGATCCGATATTGATAATTTAATGTGGACAAAATTGTGTTTGAGGTCTCACTTTATCAATAAACTATATGTTTTCTAAAATTATGTGGCCACACTTGAGTTTAAAGTATTCAGTTAGAGAGTCGTTTTCAAAAAAGTTTTCTTTCTTAAAACATGAAAACGTCATAATTAATATTGTCCAAGTGGGAGAATGTTAAAATTTTTATGTGGGCTAATATTAATTATGAGTCTATTTTAATTATTTATAAAACGGACTGAATAATATAGTTTATTGATTTGGGGTAAGCCCAATTAAAATGTGATCAATTGAGTTATGAGCTTGTGCCATCTTTTGTGGGCCGATATGAAAGACGGTCAGTGTAGACCTATTTTAACATGGACCTGTGATGAGTGAGCTTGTTAAAATTTATTCTAAATAGGTTAGGTTCCCTCTCCTGCATTCATAACGAAAAAAAACCTAGTTGTTACGCTCATTGTAGCCGTATTTGAGAAGGTCAAGGAGAGGAAGACCTAGATTCCGTTTTCAACTATTCTAACATATTATTCAAGTTGTTTAATTTTAGCGTTCGTAATTATGACTTAAAACAATTTAGGATTCAATGTAGAGATAAGTACATAATTTGTTTCTGTTTAATTGTTAGATTTGATGTTCTAAATTTATGTACCATATCCTGAATTAAATTGTTACATTTAACCCTAAAATAATAGATATGGTATCTTTTGATTCAACTAAAAGGAAATTCGAAATATTGAATTCAAGATGATAAAAAAAAAATTAGCTCAAATTTAATTAAATCCGCTGTTTCAAAAAATATAACCCATGAATCTAATTTATATTGTAAAAATTTTTAAATAAAAATAATATATTTTTATTTAAAATTTAAAATTATGAGGAATTTAGTTTGACCAATTTAAAATATAAAAACTATTTAAAAAATATTTCTTTACAACAACTTAATAATTTATCCTGCAACTTAATAACTCATCCTGACCTATTTATAATAATAATAAAAAAAAATTCTACAACTAATTGCTGCCTCTAGTAAGAAATTGTATTCTATCAAAAATGGTAGAATTCACTTTTCAAATTTATTAATCAAAGTTTTCTATCATTGTGAATTAGGTGATATTTGCTTTTTAATCATATTAAAGAGATAAACTTAATGTAATTCATGAAAATTTATGAAACATGAAAATGAAGACGCAAAAATGAGAAATATGTAAATGAATACAATATTAAAAAAACATAGGAGAGACGTGAAATTTAAAAAATACAGAAATATTTTCTAAATGAAAACGTGACTCAATAAAAGTTTTCATATTACATAGATAAAAATTAATCCATTATATAAAATAATAAAAGCATTCATAAAATTATGAAAAATTAGAGAATTTTTTGATCATATACATAGTAAAATAAAGAGAAAATATAAATTTTTGGAGAACATATCATTGATTTATAATTTTAATATTGATACATAAGTAATAGGAAATATCATATACTTGACAATAATATATTTTAAAATATTTATAAATTTTCAATATTGATCATTATGCATTTAATTTTTTAAATAAAAAGGACTTTTTAGATTATTTTTTCTTTACCATGTTATCTTTTGCATATCTATAAATATTCAAATTATATATATATATATATTAATAAAAATATTTTGCATTTAATGATTAACTTTTGTGAGAATATATTGTGTTACAATAGAATAAAATTAAAAATTAATATAGTTATGTAAATAATTTATTATTATTAATTAATTATATTATAAAACTTAATAATAACAAATATTTAAAATAAAAAAATATAAAATTCATTTAAAAATCAAAATATTGTCACATGGATTGTTTATTTTCTATCAAAGAATTTATCTTTCCTGTTTAGGGAAAATGACATCATTCGTATTTTGGCATAAAAACTTTCAAGTACTATATAATAAATAAAACTATCACAATGCATATTCCAAATCGTAATAATTAGATATAATAATAGCCACTCATTAGCTGACCGACAAGATGTAGTTATACCAACTATATCGTAATATAAGTTATTAGAAAATTACAATTTCTGATTTAATTTAAAAAATAATTTAAAATTATTAATCTGAAAAATTTTATAATAATTTAAATTCAAAATGATTTAAAAATTTTTGGAGTGAACTTGATTCGATCCTATATTGACTCACAAATCAATCTAAATTGATTTTATTTATAAATAGACTTAAAAGAGCTGCTTAAAATTATTAAAGTATTTAAAATAAAATAATATTTTTTATTTTAAAAATTAAAATTAATTCAATTTGATTTAAAACTCTAAAATGATTCAAATTCTTGTATGCACTTTAACTCGATGGCTCCATTAAATGTATTCACAAACTAAAATAACTTAATTCAAGCTCATTAACAAAATAATTCAAAATTAATCCAACTCAAACTCAACTCATCCGATCTATTTGTGACCCTATTAGTTATATATAGTCAGTTTAAACCTTAATTATGTGATTAATTTTCTATATTTCAGAAACAAAGACAACTCAACAATTTTTTTTTCCCTTTTCCATGTAATGCAATGAACAGACTGACATGATTATTATTACAAAATCTGAAAATAATTATTTCTTTTTTACTTTGAACATAAATTATTTAAATACTTTTTTTTTTTGGGACAAGAAAGCTCGTGAAGAGACATTCTCCTAATTTTATACCTTCATAATTAGTAAGATAGTTAAATAATTGCATAATGTCCCTTCACTACAACGTGATTCAAAAATTGTATGCATTATTTCCCATGATTTGGCTCATCATGTGTTCAAACAGCTCACCTATCAGTGCATGGAAATTATTTATGGTAATATCAAACTGTTATTGGCTATAAATAATTGACATAAGCATTATTAATATTGATAATACTTGTATTAATTATTTATAGCCAATAACAATTTTGATATATATATATATATATATTGACTATAAATAATTGACATAAGCATGATTAATTCTTCATATATTAATCATGCAGTGATTACATTGTCATATCAAATTCTCATTGACTGTTCATACACAAGCATGATTATTATGTGAAGAATTAAATAGTATAAATGAAAAGTATTTGGGGAAAATACAGATAACAGTTGTTTGTTAATATATATTATTGTAATAAAAAATAAAAATTTATATTTGAACACAATGTTTCAATTGTTATAACAGATGATTTAGAATATTAAAATTTAAAATAATATAAATTAATTAAATTGTGAATGTTAAAAAAAAGTGAATAAGTGATTATTATTATTATTATTATTATTAGCATTTCTCATCATATTTTTTTTTAAAAAATATTCATTGACTGAGATGATCAAAATTTTCGGTTTTACAGAACATAGATCTTAATAGCTTTTTGTTCATAAAATACATATTGGAATTAGATATATGAAAAAAAAAACCTTTTTGTTGATGATTCAGGTTCACAAATAATGATAAAAAATTAACGAACTTGGTATTAGATGTACATTAAGAACCATTAGAATATTGCTATATTTTATAAAATTTATAATGAATTACAAAAAAAATGCAGTTTCTGTATTAACATTTTATTTTTGTTTTTTTAGAAAAATTCTTATTTTTTATTTTTAGGAAAAAAATCTTATTTGTGTTTTTTTCCTCCATTAAAAAAAGATGTAAAAAAAAATCTTCTTAATTCTTAATGAAAATATTTCCTTTATTCTAAAAAATATTAAAAAATCATATTTGTTGCAATTTCATTTTTGGACACATGTATTTATAAAAACATGCTAAGGTTATGCATTCCCATTAAAAAAAATGTCGGTGAACTTTGACAAACCATGTACGGTTGACCGACCATTTGAGCCGCCTGACCAATGGATTTGTGCCACGTAACAACGGCTTAACCAAATTTTCCAAATACAGATACCTAAGGATTGGTGAGTCACCGACAGGAAACGAATTGAGAAACCGGAAATAGGAAATGAATTTCTATGATCTTCAAGTACCTGATTTATTCTTAACATGATTGACCCTAACGTCTTCTTGAATTTTATTTCCCTTTGCAATGAATATTTACTTTTTAAAAAATAAAAAATCCTAGGATTTAAAATCTCACCAAGCCTATGAAAAATTATTTAGAGAGAAAAGAAAATAAAAAAATAAAATTTATTTTTCTTCTCATATTTAGATAAAAAAATAAAAGAGAGAGAATAAATTTTATTTTTTTATTTATTTTCTCTTTACGTTTGGATAAAGAAGGAATATTTTTCATTTTCAATATAGAAATATCAAAGACAAAATGTAAATTCA
The DNA here is from genome assembly GCA_949677035.1 of Omphalea diandra. Lineage (NCBI taxonomy): Eukaryota > Viridiplantae > Streptophyta > Magnoliopsida > Malpighiales > Euphorbiaceae > Omphalea > Omphalea diandra. The sequence goes on along the minus strand of CATIWR010014922.1, from coordinate 17,777 downwards.
TCATAATTCCCTTTAATTATAATATTTTCTCTCTATTTTGGAGAAAAAATAAATAGTGAAAAATAAAAATTGTTTTTTTCTCTCTTATTTTTCTTATATTTCCAAACAATGAAAAATTACAATCAATCTTTTTTTTCTCTTCCTCTTTTATTTTATCTCAATCCGAACAAAGGGCAAGTGTCTGAACATGTAAATATATATATATATATATATTTAATCAATTAATGTAGTGTGTGGCTCTAGATTAATTTTGATTGTATCAGTGCCTTATGGTTCTCCCCTGCTTCAGAGACTAATTTGCACATACATATTGTTTATGTTGAGATTGAATTATTGATATTAAATCAATTCACCTTCCATATTTTTATTTTTAAGTAAATTTATTCATTGATGCCAATAATTAAAAAAAAGTAAAAATTTTGACTATTACTAAATCATTATTTGAGTAGAATTTATCATGCATCGATTGTATTTAATAGTTTTACATTCTTACTTTTGTTCTTTCAAATCGAATACTGCTAAGTAATTCATTTATAGATAAATAATTTGCAAACACAAACACAATATTTGAATTTGAATTTTATATTATTGGTAAGATTTATTTTTATTGCAAATTATTTTATGTGAGTGGTCTGCTCAAATTGATGACTAATTTTTATGTCAATTTAAATAAGTAATTGTGTGGTATTGAATGTTAAGGACGTCAATTTAACTTTAATATTTGGATATATTTTCTGATCTCTTCATCTATCAATTTTCATTAAAAAAATTTTTTTAAAAAAACCTTTAGGTCAATTAAAGAAATTTTTGCTTTCAAAAATCACTTAATTACTAGACAACATTAGCCACCGCTTAGTTATTTTAGTTTAGGAATACTGACTAAATAAATACTGGTTATTTATATTGCTTGAAGAGATTATATGTGATAGGTTACATGTCTAGTGGTTCCTTAATACATGTCAGTAAAATATAAGCCTTATTTAATATTTTTATACATCTTATTTTAATTGTTTATTATTCTTTTTCAAGAATGTCTCTAAATTATTTGTTTATTTTCATAAAATAAAAATAATTTAATAGCACCATGTGATAATGCAAAGTCAATTGTAAATTTACATTTTGGATACAATTAAAAGATATAAAACACAAAATTGAATTTATAATGATATATATAAGAAAAGATACAAATATAAAAGATAAAATGCTTATCATGTTGCGCTGGCAGTCCCGTTGACAGTTGGCAAGCGTCCTCATAGATGTTTAATATTTTACCAAAAATAGAAAGGCAGCGGGTTAATTGGCTCTCAAATTTGCACTAATGTCCAAAAAAGCCTAATTTAATTTTGACAGTCTAATTAAACACAATATTTTCCACACTAAAACTGGTTAGACATACTTTTACCTAAGGTCTAGTTTGATATTATGAGTTTAAATCATTCAATTTATCATAAGTCCAATTCAATTTAAGATTGTATTATCAGTTAAATGATCAATATTTGACTTAACTCATAAACATGACCCTTCGATCTATTTATTATCTACATTAAGAAAAGATAATCTCCATAAAAAAGGAAATAATGTTTCTACTCAATACGAATATAATCTATTCAAATCATTATATAAAAAATCTTAACTAGATATTATATTTACTTTACTTTTTTATATACTCTCACTTCATGTTTCAAATAGAATTTATTAACGTAAGCATGCATCACAGAGAAATTTCAGTACGTAACCAAATTTCTTTTTCCAACACAAGGTGGAATTCCCTTCTCACATTCATTTTTTCTGTAGAGCCTGAACAAAAGCAACTTGAGCAATTCATCCATATCCAAAATTTAATCCCAAAATTTTAAAATTTCAAAATCTTGTGTCGCTAGTGTATCTTCAATGTGTCCACATGTTAATTAAAAAAAAGAGTGAACATATTTTTTAACATATTTCATACGTGTTTCAACATATTTGATACTCTTACCTCAGCACTTACGAGGTTTTGCTACTTTATAGACTCAGATTCATAAAAAGCTTTGAAGGTTTTACAACTGTGTTGTAAGTTAATACAATTTATAATATTTTCAAATGATATTTTTGTTTGTCCCTTTCTGATTTATTTTTAAATTTCTAATTTTTTTGTAACAAAATAATGTGAAAAATTTATTAAAAATACAAAATATAACAAAAAAACATTCTCTCTCTCTCTCTCTCTATATATATATATATATATATATATACACACACACACACACACACACACACACTAGTTCCTAACACGCACATTGTGCGAATTATCTTAAATAATAATGATTTCAGATTTCATTATATAAAAAAATTCTATAAATAAAAAATTCTTAAGTATATTTTAATAATTTTTATTTCATTTTTCTTGATTCCTAAGTTAATCCATTGTGAATTTTAGATTTTGTTTGGATTTTTTTTATCATTTTTTAAATTATTTCTCAATCATAATTACTAAAAATTTAATAATTATATTTTATTATTTTATTATTTATATACTTCTAAATATTTAAATTAAATTTAAATAAATTATATTGACAAAATTTTATATATAGAGATGTGAGAATATTTTAAAGTTATATAAAAGAATATCTAAATTAACAGTATCATATATTAGCTCAAAAGATTATCTCAATTTTATTATAAATAATAGATTTAATTTAATTTAATTTTTTGAAATCCAAAAATATTTATAAAATCTTTTTAAAGTAAGTGATTTTAAAAAATTACATCTTATATATGAAATATTTTTATATTATATATTAAAATAAAAATTTATTTTTTATATAAATGAAAATCAAACATGCATAATTAATCTAATAATAAATATAAAAATCAAATATTTCATAATTACTTTAACATTAATTGTCGTTAATATATAATTTTAATATTAGTTGTCATTAATACAAAATAATACATAAAATTTCTAAACATGAAAAAATGATGATATGTTGAATAAAAATGTTTTCAAAATGATGATATGTCAAACAAATAGAGTTGTTTTCTCCTTGTTTTGGCTTTATATATATATATATATATATATATTAGTGTTCCTAAGTTAACTACTCTCAAGAGAATCCTAAGAAATAAGGATCATTCATTGTAATTCATGCACAATATTAAATGCATGTTAGTAAATTAAGAAGGAAATTGAAATTGAAATTTTGGAAACTATCTTCAACAGAAAATCATAAGGGGTTAAATTTGTCAATTTACATTGAAACGTTAATGAAATCACATCTCGTAAAAAAATAAGTTTTATATGATCTTACTTAATTTTTCTAAAAAAAATTATTTGTAAAATAGAATGTGACAATTAAAATAAACAAAGGAATATGAATTTTTTATGGGAAAAAGAAGTAGAATAAGTCTTTTTTATATAGTTACCTTAATTTTTATCGTACATGCGTTGCATGTGATTAAAATAATTATTAAATATGTAAATTAATTAATTTTTTGAGTTTATATTCATATAAGCAAGCGTAATAAATTATATAAAGTTATAAATAATTAAAAATTTTCACGAATGCATATAAAATAAACTCTTTGAATGAACAATTAAATTTAAAATAAAAATAATGAAAATTAAATTTAAAAACTGAAGAAGAGTTATACAAGATTAACAGAAAAGGTAAAATAAAATAACATAAAAAAATAAAGACAATATTTTCATTGCTCATTATTAATAGATATAGTTACTATAATAATTAAAATAGAAAAATAATTATAATAATATTTTACTTATAAATATATTTAAAAGAAATATAATGTATAATAAAATTTTACCTTTATTACTCATAAATTTAATGTATAATAAAATTCTCTTATAGATTATGAGAGAAGTGTTTTTTTTATAAACTATATTTTTAGTATAAAATTTGTATACTGTCATTATTTGTGAGATTGTACAAGAATTTTTGTAATAGACATTGAAATTTCTCTAAATAATACTACATATAATTATCCATATGAAAATTATTTTATGGTAAATAAATTTTAACATTTGGTATTATCTGACTTTGAATTTTATTAATGAATATAGCAAAATATATGCGTACTGTAAATTATTTTTTAAAATTAAAAATATATATTTTATTTTCAGCTAGAAATGGATAAATTTTTGGTATAAATACTCATTTTTTTTGCATGTTGCCCCATATTTATTTCAACATGTATGATATTTTCACTCAAATTCTTACAAATCACCCTTATACAACTGCATAATCCATTTGATAGACTCAAAATTGAATTATATTTATTTTAAATATTTAAAATAAAATAACACTAATTTAAAGATATAAATATCTTTATCCGTTATTTTATTTATTTCAAACAATCACAAATTTCAAATATTAAAATAATAATTAATTCTATAAAGAAATTATCCATCCATTTAAATTTTATAATTTAAGATTATTATCACTAATTTAAAAAGTTTTATATCTTTTATGTCCATAAAAATTTTTCCTAATTCGTCGCTTTTATAAATAATATAGTATAGATTTTAAATATCATAAATTTCAAAAATTGAAATATAGTTTAGGTAATATATATTTCAAATATCATAAATTTTAAAAATTGAAGTACTCTCTCCATTTTCTTTTATCTGAAATTTCTTAAAAGAATTTCCTTTCCAAAATATCTATCACTTTATAATACCAATAAAACTTTATTTTTTTTTTCAATTCTATCATTATCCTTAATAAACCATTGTGATATAGTTACTACATATATTAACTAATTGCAGTAGTCTAAAAAGAGTAATTTATTCATTTTTGTTAAAATATAATCTAATCGATAGTTTTTTTTAATTCTTGTGTAACACTAAAAAATATCAGATAAAAAGGAATAGAGGGAGCAATAATTAATAGAGAAATATTATTCATCTAATTAAAATTTATAACTTAAAATTATTATCATCAATTTAAAAAGTTCTATATCTTTTTATGGTCATAAAAATTTTTCGTAGTTAACCATTTATATATATTGTATAGATTTTAGATATCATAAATTTAAAATAAAAATAATAATTAGTTCTATAAAAAAAATATTTTACATCTAATTAAAATTATAACTTGAGATTATTATTGTCAATTTAAAAAATTTCTATACCCTTTTATATTCAAAATTTTTTTTTTTGCAACATATATATATATATAGAAATTTTAAATATCACAAATTTCAAAAGATTGAAATTAGTTCTATAAAAAATATTATTCATCCAATTAAATTTATAACTTAAAGTTATTATTATCAATTAAAAAGATTTTTCTATAATTTTATGTTAAAAAAATTCTCTAATTAGTCACTTTTATATATATATAAAATAGTATAGATTTTAAATTTCAAAAATTTATTGAAATAATAATTAGTCCTATAAAAAATATTATCTATTCAATTAAAATTTATAACTTAAAGTTATTGTTATCAATTTAAAAATTTATATACCTTTTTATGTCCAAAATTTTTTTTCTAGTTAGTTTAATATATAATATAAATAGTATAGATTTCAAAAATCATGAATTTTGAAATAATAATTAGTTTCATAAAAAATATTATTAATCTAATTAAAATTTATAACTTAAAGTTATTATTGTCAATTTTAAAAAAGTTCTATAACTTTTTACGTTCAAAATTTTTTTTCTAGTTGATTACTTTTATATATATTATAGATAGTATAGATTTCAAATGTCATGAAATTCAAAGTTTGAATAATAATTAGTTCCATAAAAAAATTATTATCTATTCAATTAAAATTAATAATTTAAGATTATTATTGTTAATTCAAATTTTTTTTATAACTTTTATGTGTAAAATTTTTTTTTCTAATTAGCTACTTTTATATGTAATATAGATAAGAGTAGTCGACATGAGAGTGTCTAGTCATTTACTAATATTTTTAGCGTAAGTAAAATATAACAATTAAAATAAGATAAATAAATGAAAGTACACTCTAATTCTTGGAGCTGATATTGTTGTCTTTAATTGGTATATTTATAGATTTCTTTTTTGAAATTTCTTATATAGAACAATATTGGTGTAAATTTTATATCTTGATACTATATTATTTTTCTAATTAATAGTATGAAACTTGTTTATGTATGGAATAGGTCATCTTTCTTTATTCCCATCTTCTTATCAAGTGATAAAATGCTATAGGTGCATCACTATTCAGTGGGCAAGTACCTCCCAAACCTATGTTTTCTAGGGATGAAGATGGCCTCACAAGTCACTATATGCCTACGGATGAAATTTAGAAGAACCTCCTCAGAAGTGGTCGATCTTTCTTTTTTTTTTTTTCTAAAAAAAAAATCTCTATTACATTATTAAATTCATGAATACCAACAAAAAAAAATAAAAAAACGAAAAACATTATTAAAAGTACTGTGATTTTCAAAATAATGTCCTATCCTTGAAAACAAGAAGGAACCTTGCATTTTCAAAACTTCTCTGAATAAAGTAAAATGTGAAGGAAAAAAAAAGGAGAAAGACAATAGATTTTATTGCATAGTACAGAGAATATTTGGAACATCTGCAATATAAGCAAATGAACAAAAAAAACACAAAGGTGTAAGTTGATGGTGAGAAAGAGATGTAGAATCAGAAGTAGGGGACAGAAAATCAAAGCCAAATGGGCATTTTTCAAAAGAAAAACATGTCAACATCGTGGGTTGTCATAAAATAAAGATGTAGATTTTGAAGGGCCCCAAAGCAAGAGGGATATATGTCTTCTTCTTGTAGTTGCTAATGAATTAGAATCGACCTTTATGACCACTCACAATTTCGATAGACCTGTTATCAATTTATAATGAATAAATATCTCTTAGGGAGGGACGATATTTGACGATTTTGAGTGCTAATGGCACTTTTACTTTGTTGTTGAACTACAAAAATAATAAGTGATAACTAGCTAATTGACTTACGATAACATATTAAAATTTATGCCATAGAAAAATTATTGTATATGATTCGAAATAATACATGTATTTTAACATTCTTAATCTATATTTGATAATATTTGTATTTCTATAAGTAGATAAATATTCGTACTGGTTATGTTATACGATTCCATTAAAATATACATGTTCGATTTTTTAAAACATTTTATCATCCAACTGATTTAATATTATTTTGTTTGTCTCAATTTGTTTATAAAAATATATTGCTTTCTTGCAAAAATAATATCTATCTATTATGAAATTTTATCGAATTATACAATAAATTGAGATAAAATTTTGCAGAGGCACAATACTTCTATATTTTTCCAAAAGTTAAGTATTAATTGGTGTTTAATTATTAAAATTTTTAATCGCTCTTATATTGAGTTTACATTTAATTCTATAAAAAATAAAAAATTCACTTTAATTAATTAGAAATGGGGTAGATGCACAATGTGAAAGAAGAGATAAGTGTGATAATAAAACAGAGAAGTTTAAAATAGCATGTTACAACTATGATAAGAATGAACATATCACTCATGACAGAAAATCAAAGAGGGTACTAAAATGAATAAGTATAGTGTTTCCCATGGTATTTAAGGTTCTTGATTCTATTTTAATTGTTATTTTACTTAGCTATTCAAATGAAATATCTAAAATATCAATTAAAGTTTCCTCTCTGCAGCTAGGGTATCTTTTCCTTTTCTTATTTCCATTTTTCTTCTTCGTGAAGTTTTCTTCTCTTTTTTTTTTTTAGTTTACCTTTGACTCTAGGGTTATTTGCAATCATGGCAGAAATATTATTGGATATTGGTTCTTTTGTTGGACCTAGTCAAGATTATTATTAGGGTTTTATGGTGAAGGAGTTAGAAGACTTATGAGGCAAATTTAAGCTAACAGAATTAGAAGAAAGGGATATGGATCTTAGATTGGATTTTAGAGTCGTGGAGAATGTATTTTTATTTTAGGATGCGTGGTTTCTATAGGACATTTTAATATTGTTGCTATGAAAAATGCACTGATTGGGGCTTGGAAACCTTCAAAGAGACTAATTATCAAATAGATGGTGAAAGGTAATTTTATGTTCCAATTTCTTTCGAAATTCAAATGTTAGAATTCTGAAAAATAATGGTCCTTTTCATTTTAATAAGAATCTTATTCTTTTAAAGAAATCTCTAACGATGATCAACCTTCCAAGGTTCTTGTTAATGAGGTAGTGGTTTGGGTTCAAATATACCTTTTAATAGCAAACATGCTGAAGCTATAGGAAAGGTGGATAGTAAAAAGAGCTATCTCTCGATTCTTATTATAGGGTTAAGGTGTGGATAAATGTTTATAAGCCATTGGTTAGGGGTGCTATGAATATCAATGATCAATAGGAACAATTATACGTTTGTTTTGCTATGAACATCTGCCAATTTTGTTATACATATGGATTATTCAGTCATATTATGGAAGACTGAGAGGAATTCAGTGAGGAATTAAAGGATGGGGAGTGGCTATACGATCCAACGATTACATATGGCTATACGATCTAGCGATTCGTGCTTCACTAATACGTAATCGCATGTTCTCTAAACAGGGTGTGCCATACAAGTATTTAAAGATGTGTTTGGCAGTATGCAACTGACATTCCATAAGATTGACTTGCAATATTGAAAATAGATAACACTAGATATAGTATTAGTCTAGAAACAGTAAAAAAAACTCTCAATCATAGCTCTATAGAGCTTTTGATATACTATTTTACCTTTTTCATCCATATCTAATATGGTATTTGTGCTCATAAAAGTCTTGCGAGACTTATTTGAGTCTATTCCAAATATTTTTAATAGCTTTTTGGTGATTTTGTGATGCGAACACGAATGCATATAAAGAGTAAAGATCCAATTCAAAATGGCATATGGTGAGCAAATGAGAAATAAAGCCATATTGGAAGCAATCCAGGTGACCCAAATAATCTCTTAATTAGTCATGGCTATGCGAAATCTTTACCTGAGCATGCAAACAAGTCATTGTATGCAAACTATTGACTTCATCTTTTGCTAGTGAGTCATGGTTATGCAACATTATCGTGCAGGATAACTATGCAAACTTGTGCATGGTCATGTAAAAGTATGATTCTTTTTTGAACATTAAACTGTTTTTCTTTTTTTGTTAAGAAGCTTAGGTATAACTTTATTCCCATTTAAATAGGACTTGATATAGGAATTAAGTCCTTTTTAATAAAGGAAACTTTAGTTTTGATGACTATTAAAAAGGGTTTTCATATGTAAATAATCAATCAAGCTATCTTTTGAATGTAATTGCATTAAGTGTATTTCTCTTATTTCGATTCTTACTTGAATAAAGGTTCATACATTCAAAGCTAATTACTTTGCGGGTATTTTATTCCAAGGTTCTCTTCCATAAGTTAGGATTGGTTCGTGAACTTGGGTTAAATTTAGCTTTCCAAGGAGTTGCTTCTGAGCGTAAAAATATTAGATCTTAAGTTTAATATACTTAGTATTCTTATCTGTTTTGTATAAGAGCTTTGGCTTTAAATTAGGTTATATATATATATATATATATTACTTTTCTTTATCTATTTGTTTTAATTTCATTTATTTTTTCTATTAATTTATTGTGTTTGTTATGTCTTTTATTTTTGTTCTTTCTACTCTTGTCCATTACAACAATCTTTGGTATCAAATTCAATGTGTTTGATTTCATATTATTGGTGTTAGATTGCAATATACATATTTGGAGTTTGCAATTAGGTTTCAAAGTGTTATTATTAGAGCTCGTGTCACTTGATTAAAATTATTAGTTGCTTTTTGATCTATCATTAATTTTTTGGTTATTTCTACCCTTATTTATTGTGTCAAATTCTGGTATTTGTTTAAACACAATTGATTTCATATTATTAGTGTTGGATTTTAATGTAAATTTTTGAATTTTGCAATTCTTTATGGGTTGCAAAGTGTCATTATTGGAGTTCACATCACTTGACGTCAAAGTGTTAGTTTGATCTTTCCATTATCTTATGATTTTTAATTATTGTCCTTTTATTTTATCTCTTATTGTGTTAAAAAAAAAGAAAAAAGCAAAAAGAAGAAACTTGGTAAATTAGGGTTGATAAGAAAAGGAGCTGAAAACATAAGGAAATCAAAGAGAATAAAGCAAATTCTAGTTCTTATGCTTCGTTAATCTTTTCTAAATCCAATATTTGAGGACAAATCACCTTGAGGAGAGAAGGAATGATGTGAATGTGAATGCACACAATAGCAAAGATTTTATTCAAGAAGGCACATAGCCATGCAAAAGAGAAATAAAACCGTATTGGAGGTAATCTTGGTAAGCCAAACAATCTATCAACTAGTCATGGTTATGCATGGGCATAAAAACAGTCGACCCCAGCTTCTCCCAGAAAGTTTGCATGGCCATGCTAAAGCATAATTCCTTTTTTAGCCTTAAGGTGTTTTTTTGTTTTGGTTAGAAAACTTAGCTAGACCTTTATTCCTATTTAGATATGACTTAATATAAAAAATTAAGTCCTTTTCATGTAGGAAACTTTAGTTTTGATGACTTTTCATATGTAAATAATGAAAAGAGTTATCTTTTGAATGTAATTACATTAAGAGTGTTTCTTTTGTTTTGATTCTTACATGAATCAAGGTTCATACATTCAAAGCTAATTACTTTAAGGGTGTTTTATTTTAAGGTTTTCTTCCATAGGTTGGGATTTGGTTGCAGACTTAGTTTAAACTTAATTTAGCTTTTCAAAAAGTTGTTTTCAAGTATAAAGATATTGGGTCTTAAGTTTAATATACTTGGGTGTATCACTTTCCTTTATTATTAAAGGTTTTATCATTTCCTTACTTGATTTGGAGTCTAATGAAGAATTTGAGCTCTTCTATCATGCTCATTTTAAAATTACTTTTCATTACATTTGAAAACTCTTTACACAAATAAATATTAGGGGCACTAATTATAATATCATCAATATATATTTGGATTATCAATATATCCTTAGTATGTCTTTTAGTGAGCAATATCGTCAACCAATAACTTGTTAAAACCATTTTCTTAAGAAAATTGCTTAATTATACCAAACTCTTGGTACTTGTTTCAAGCCATATAAAGCCTTGGTGAGTTTAAAAATATGATTTGAAAACTCTTTACTTTCAAATTAGGATGTTGTTTTATGGAAACTTCATCTTCTATAAAACCATTAAGAAAAGAGCTTTTAACATCCATTTAAAATAATTTAAAATCCATAAAGGATGCAAATATAAGCAAAATCCTCATTGCTTTTATCCTTGTAACACAGGCAAAGACTTCATTATAATCAACGTCTTCCTCTTAGTTATAGATTTGGCTACTGTCTTAGCCTTATTTCTAATTATGGCTCTAAACTCTTCAAGCTTGTTTTTAAACACCCATTTGATTATTAAATGGAATGGTCTTTAGGTATAGGAACTATACTTAGTTCTTTTAAATTGATTGAATACCTTTTACAAATGACCTAATTTTTATTTGATTGCTTCCTATATGGTCTTAGGCTTAATGTGGATATAAAGACAAGATTATTGTGTGCATTTGAAGTAGGGATCTAATTTCTATCCTTTTCAATATATCAATAACAATGACTTCTTTAGGATGATCTTTCTTATATGTCTAATCATTCTCTAGTTATTAAACCATTTGCTTTACATTTGAAGATGATTAAGAAGGAGCTTTATCTTTATGTTTATTTTCTTTATGCTTGTTATTTTTCTCATAATCCTTATCTATAATGTCAAGCTCATTAAGAGGAACTATAAGATCATTAACATTTTCTTCTTTGTTAATGAAACTTGTTTAGATTCATAAAAAATAACAAGCATTGACCCCTCAATGGTAAGAGTTCTCTTGTTGAAGACTTCATATTCTTTAAATGAGGAAGAATAACCTAAAAAGATGCTTCATCAGATTTGAAGTTAAATTTACTAAGGTTGTCTTTAGTGTTCAATATGAAACATTTGCAACCAAACACTCTACATATGCAATCTTAGCCTTCCTTTAGTTATATAGCTTATAAGGCTTTTTCTTCAAAATAAATCTCACTAGAACTCTATTTAGCAAGAGGTAATGATGGCTTTTGTTATAGTTCTAGTCATCTCTTATAATGTTTTATTTTCTTTCTCAACTACATCATTTTTTTTAGAAGTTCTAAGAGTAAAAAAGTTGTGAGAAATACTACGCCCATCACCAATTAATTTTTTTATTTTTAAATTATCTATTATAATCTTGCTTAATAGCAAAAATTTTTAAATCTTTTTCTTTTTAAAGTTCTTTTCGCAACATAAAAATAAGAATTCATATGAGGAAGGAATAAAACTCAAGTATACATACATAAGTCATCGATAATGACAAACTAATGGTGCATACCTCTCATACTAAGTATTTCAGTGCCAAAGAGATCCATATATAATAGTTGGAGAGGTCTAGTAGATATTGCCTTTTTTTTTTTTTTTTGCTTTGAATGGAGATTTGACTTATTTACTTGTTTCACATGTATCACACATTTTGTCTTTGGTGAAGTTAATCTTTGGAAGTCCTTCTATGTGATGCTTCTTTCTTAATTTATTGATCAACTCTATACTAACATATTTAAGTCATTTATTCCAAATCTAACCTTTATCAATTATGGTTACTAAATCTTTGTTAGTTAGACAATAATAATTCCTATCAATAAATAATTGGTTGTCACTCATTCTTAACATATAACATGCTTGAGGTTCAAACATGACTCTATATCCTTTATCACAAAGTTGACTTATACTTAAGAGGTTATGTTGGAGATCATAAACTAATAGAACTTTATTAAAAATAAGTGAATTCACATCTTTACTAATTTTACCTATACCTATAATTTTTGCCTGCCATTGTCATAAAAAAACACTTTAAGTTTTTCCACTTTATAAAACTTAATGAAGAACTTCATTCCTATCATATGCTTTGAGTAACCACCATCAAGATAGTTTTTATCCTTTTTCACCTTGAATTATAAGTGTATGTATGAATTAAAATCATTTAATTTTAGGTATCCAAATCTTATTGGGTCCTTATAGATTAGTTCTTATCAATTACTCATCATGAATTCTAAAGTGATAATGGTAAATAATATGGCCATATACATCATAATAGTAGCAATCACTATCAAAATATGAATATTATGGTATAGACCTATATAATGCATGTTTAAGCACAAATTATTTCTTAAGGACATGTTCCTTGGAGTATTCTTTCTGAGTACATACTTCTTTGACCTATATGCATTGCCAAATTGTCTAATTTGCCTTTGAAGCCTAGCACATAATGATCATCATACATAGTCATATAAGTATTGGTTTTAAACCTTGGTGTATATTTTTGACATTTAACCTTATTGGCTTGTATGAATGATTCTTATGAATATAGTTGACCTTGGAAGGTGAAGGTCTAGTATATGCATATGCATGTGTATTGGTTTTAAACCTTTGTGCTTGTGCCTTAGCACTAACATTTACCCCTTATAAGGCATTTCCAGACATAGTAGGTTGTGAAGTAAGAGTTCTTAAGCGTGTTGGTTTCTCAAATATATTCTTAGAAGGCATGGTGAAGTAGATAAAGATGCATTATGTTTTATTCCATACTTAATAAAAGGACTCCTTTGATCTCTAAGGATAAAGTGTAATATCTTTTTTCCTTTAGAGAACTTGGAAAAGTTCTCACTTAGACTATGTTTTCATTCTTCAAGCATTCCACCTTTTTGGTAAGGTTCTTAAGATTCTTCAAGGAATTTTTTAAGGATCTGTTATCAATTTGGAGTATAAAATGAAAGGACTTGAGGGAGTTATTACTCTTTATAAGCTTGACAATGATTTCATATAAATGCTTATAGTAGTAGGAGTTTGATGGATTTTACCTCATTTTTATCATCTCTTTTACTGCCACTATTTGAGTCACTTAAAGCAACTTGCTTATATTTTTCCAAAGTCATGAAACATGCTTTTTTATTTCCTTCTCATCTTTTGATTTTTCTATTCTAAAAGAACTTTTATCATCTCAAATGAGGATGTCTTTTCCCTTCTTAAGGTGAGGCTTATCGGAAAAATGCTTGTGCTCCTTTGCTTGGGGTAGCATGTCATGAGATGTCCCTTATCATTACATGTATAACATATGATTAGACCTCTCAGGGACTTCTCATCTTCCCTTTCTTATTCACTAAGAACTTCTTGAGTTGGTTTGAGATTTACTGCTAATTAGTCATCCTCGCTATAATTATTACTTTCACTTAAAGAAGAAATGAAGACACAAAGTGAGTTCTAGTTCTTAGCTCTTTTTCCTTTAAAGTAATGTCCTTCTTTCTTTCCCTATCATTTCTAACTTGTTTCTTTAAAGTCATTTATGATGTCTACTCACTCTTCTTATTGGGTAACATTATACCTCTAACAAGTTTAGTTGGAACCTCTCTTCTCTCCTCTATAATATCCCATAAGTCTATAATCTCATTGTGATTTGAACAAAAGGAGTTTGTAGGTGAATTATGATTCTTTTTGGCTTGCCATATATCTTTGCTCTTTGTAGTGAAGTTTGATCAAAAGAGAAGTTATTCTAATACTATTTATTATCCTAAGGAGTCCTAGTGGAGTGTGAATAAGACTGATAATTTTCTCCAATTAAATACTGAGAAAAAATATTCATAAAAGAAAAAGGAAACATAAGTAATTTATAAAGGTTTAATAATAATTTTGGCCTACGTTCTCTTGTCCAAGATTTTACTAGAGAGTTCCACTTAATAAGTAGCTTATAGGTGCTACTTTAACCTTTAATAAGTGAACTTACAAGCATCATTTAAACCTATTCAAGATCATTTTTGGGCATTATTTGAAGTCTTTTTTTAGATAGATTTATAGGTACTATCTTAAACCTTTCACAAAATTGTAAAGTAATCTAAGTTATCCACTATAAGTAGTGATCCTCACATAAGTATTACAAATAGTGCATAAGAAAGATCATTCATAAAATCACACAAGCTTTTCTTTTTAAAAGAAAAATAAACATATATAAACTTTGAATTTGAGTTTTGCCTATGAAGAGCATTTAGGTTGAATATTTGAAGTGGCTTCTTCATTTTCTTTTGAAAGTAACTCTCTTTAGTTTAAGGAATATGCAAATGTGATTTTTTTTCTCAGGAATATCTTTTTATTTTCTATTTTATCATCTTATTCAAGGTCTGTAGGACATGATTTTATATTGGTTTTCCAAAAAAAAAAAAATAGTTAATATTCACCTAGGTTAAAATCTGTCAGAAACATATCAATCTAATATTTGGAGTCTATCAATGGTAATTGACATTCTTGCCATGATCATTGAAAGTTCAATGGACTCAATAACTAGTTTCAATAGTCGTTGGCTGGCTTTCTTGACATACTTGACTATGGTCATTGAGATTTTTCCATGGTCATTATTTGGCCTATCAATAGGTATTATGAAACTTCCACAATCATTGAGACTTTGAGAGTTTTGCACAAACACTACAACTTTATCCAAAATACTTTTTTAACTAGGCCTTCCTAAATCCCGTGCTCCTTACGCTGTTAACATACTTTGAGTAGAATTTCATGTTTGTTATCACTTAAGAATTCTACACAGACTCCACAGTTTTATTCAAGAGACATTTTCAACTAGGTGTGGCTTCAATGTCATGTTTGTTGTACTATCAATGGTTGTTGAGTTGAATTCCTTGTCTGTTGTCACTTCATATCTTAATTGCATTTCACAGGCATTGAAAATCATTCCATAAACATACTTATCTTCTACAGTTGTTGAATTTATCAGTGGTCATTAGTGTGAAAACCATTTTAAACAAAAGAATTGGGCCTTTTTTTTCTACTAACTATTTTCATTCATCAATAAGCATTGAGCACTTCAATAATCATTCAAATAATTTTGCACTATAATTGGTAGGTATCACTCTAATTTTCTTTATTTTACTTCAAGTATAAACTTCAGTCTGTCTTGCATCTTCTTTGAGCATTCATAAATGATATTCACAATTTGTTTTATTATAGATTTGAGCTTTCTAAGATGTGAAGAATTTGTCTTTTGGGATTTATTCAAGTTTTGAATTTGAGTGGTATGATATTGTTAATGCTAAAAAAAATACTTAAAACACTTGTTTATATATTAGTCCTTTTAGCCTTATTTATAATTATCAAAATACAAATTAGAACCCTAAAATTCAATTAAATATTTTCTACATATCATACATAGAACAATATATCTATTATTTTAATTTTAAATATATAATACAAAGACTTAACATTTTTACAATAGGATTGAAATTTTAATAATCAAATAGATATGTTCTTAGCATACAAATACAAACAAAAACTAATCCACATTTTCAAAGTCTTTTTCTCCCAATTCCTTTTATAAATAACAAATAGATATTTGGGAGCATTGTAATTCAATTTTTTAAAGAAAAGTTATTTAAAGCTTTATTCTTCTTCTTCTTTTTTTTTTTTTAAAAAAATTTTTGATCACTTTGACAATTTTTACTCATTAATTTATCTTAAATTTATCTATGAATTTACAATTATTTTAGGAGTTCATTTGAATGTCTGAATTGAAATTAAAATTTTGAATTACAATTTCAATTATAATTTTGTTAGAATTAAAATTAAATTATAATTATAATTCTAGTATTTGGATCATAAAGTAATAGACTTCAAAATTAAGTTAGAATTGTAATTTAAATTTAAATTTTAGTGTTTAGATTGTAGAATTACATAAATGAAATTATGATTACAATTTTAATGTTTAAAATTATAATTTTAGTATTTATATTAAAAATATATTATAATAACTATTATTTATATTAAAGATATTTTTAAATTATTTTTTAAAAAAATTTAGTTTAGTAACCAAATTATAATTAAACCAATTTGATGTAGTTTGATTCAATTTATAAATTAATTCAGTTTGATTTTATTTTTGTTTTTGAAATTTTGATTATCAATTTGATTTGGCTCAATTTAATTCAAATTATTTTGATTCGATTCGTTTTGGTTGATTCTATTCATAAACTGATTTAGTTAAATTCATATTATATTTTAAAATTTTAATTTATCAATTTGATTTGGTTGATTTTGTTTTTATTTGTATTGTACTTTTAAATTTTAATTTATCAATTTAGTTTGATTTTATTTTATTTGATTCAATTTGATTTTGTTCGCTTTGATTTGATTTAATACATTTTAGTTCGATTCAAATTGTATTTTTTAAAGTTTGAATTTCTCAATTTAATTAGGTTGGGTTTCATTTAGTTTGATTTAGTTTGGATGATTTGGTTTAGTTCGATTGATTTGATTTTATTCATATTATGTTTTCTAAATTTTACATTTTAAATTTAATCGAATTCAATTTGATTCATTTCTGTTGAATATACCTTTATTCAATTTGTTTTAGTTTGATTTTAATTTTTTCTTGTGATTCAGATTTTTAATTTTACTTGATTGGGTTAAGAATTTAAAAATACGTTGTACTTAATATTTTAAATTTTCACTACCCCAATTAGATCGTGACCAGTGGTAGAGAATGGGTCGGCTTAAAGCCGTCGAAACTCGTGGCAATTTATTCCATTTTAATCTCATTTAATTTTTAATTAATGATTATAGAAGTTTTGTAATGATAATCGATAACATTCACTAGATTATATATATATATATATATATATATATATATATATATATATATATATATATATATATATATATAAGTACAAAATATATATATATATAAAAATTATAATAC